>JAODLL010082527.1:8157-39247 GCA_026546735.1 Forbesichthys agassizii
GGGATGCTTCTTCCCCCCCCCCCCCCCCCGAGAGAGTGCCTTCCATTCAAGTCGCCGTCGATTCAAACGTCAAAGGGACAAGTGAAGAGATAATATGAGAGATAAGATAATCCTTTTATAATCCCACAGTGGGGACATTTGCAGCATTACGGCAGCAAAGGAGCATCAGTGGAACGCACAAACACAATCAAATAAATGAGCAATACAGACAAGAAGATAGGCTATACCAAATAAGTAAACAGTGCACGGTAGTAATACACCCACACACACAGTGATACTGTCAGCAGCAGTAAGGAAGAAAGGACCTAGGGTCTCTCCTTCACGCACCACAGGTGAAGCAGCCTGCGAGTGAAGGAGCTGCCCAGCGCTGTTTAGAGTACTGTGTGGGGCGGGACGTGTTATTAATCTGGGATGATATCTTAGCAATCATTCTCCTTTATCACGCCAACTCCTCTGGGTCGATGGGACATCCCATGAGATGGTTGCAGCAGAGTCAGCACACAACACACATATTAGGTATTATTTTTAGATGTGTTTTTTCTTAGTGATTTGTTGTACCTAGCAATCTCACCTGTTCAACAGGCTGGGTCACAATGGGTTCTCTTTTGGACAATATTTGACTTTGTGTCCCAAAGCGCGTTGCTAGAATTAGCTTACTTTAGCTTCTCGTCTCGACAAACAAATGAGGGAAAGAGATTGTGTATGTGGGCCATGCTGTGCAGCTTTAAGCCTTTAGAGCACCCAAGTGAGGGGGTGAGAAAAGACAGTTAGGGATGTGTATCATGGACAAGCTAGCTATCATGAGTGTGTAGCGCATGATGGTGTGGTTTGGCGTCTCGTCGAAAGCTGCTTCGAAAGTCTCTAGGACAACATGCTGACAGCTACTGTAGCATACCTGACTGTTCCCCAGGGCTTCACTTCTGGGTCTGCCTGGCATGCCAACCAAAAAGTTGGTGAGCGCGGTGTCGACCGCTGGCATCGGCCTGGGTGCCGGTTGCAGAACAGAGGCAGACATCAAGAAACATGGGAGTGATTTAGGCCTGACGTCCACATCATGAGTGCACGGAAAGAGACGGTTGGTTGCTGCAGCCCATTGCTATAGGTATAGAGGTAAACGACGGTTGTGAATGGCCCAGGTCATAATTCACATGACAGCTAAGGATTTAATTCTTATTTGATCAGGGATGATTCACAATAAATGTATTGTTTTAGTTAGACAAACTACTTTTCAATTGCATTTGGCTATTTACACCCAAAAAAACAACTAAATATTGTGTTGCTTTGATTGGTTGCCACTTCATTAATTGGTAAACCTGTAAACTAACACCAAAAAAAGTTTTTGGGAAGGGTAGGCCTTTACATTCTTAAGTAACCTTACCTTTATATTTCTATCCCCCAGTTTTTAAACAACAATATACAAGTTAACTTCATAATCTAAACAAATCTAATTTTAAGACTTGTCAAAATCATATTTAAGACATTTCAAGGCCTAAAATTCTGATTATTGTATTCTAGACATTTAAGGCTTTTTAAGGACCCGCAGAAACCTTGCTCTAAAATAGACATTAATTGCAGTAGTAAATCATAGGCTATTCACTCCAGGGTCTGTGCAATTTGCAATGACAGAATTTTGTATTCAAAATTATGGCTAAAATCCTATTTTATAGCTCAGATGTTTTTTCTCCATTAATAGAAAAAAGTTCAGTCTATATAAAGTAAGTGCAGATTGGTGAACAAGAACAATTTACAGGATGACCACTGTTCATATCTTGTTTCTTTTATCTTGACCCAGGGTACTCTTGAAAAAGAGATTTGGAATCTCAATGAGTCTTCTGGTAAAATAAAGGTTTAATGAAAAGATTGAGTGGTAAAAATTGGGAATCCTATGGGCCCACCACTCGTGGGAGGAACCGTGGGGGTCGGGCGTGCAGTCATATGGGTGGCAGTGAAGGTCAGGGGCCTTGACGGACCAGCCCCGGGCGGCAGAGGCTGGCTCTGGGGACGCGGAAGGAGCTGGAACTTGTGCGGGAGGTTTAGCGCTACAATTAAGATCTGGTGGGGCTTACCTCTACGCACAGTCTTGGTTCTCGAACCTGATGGAGCTTGAGAGGTGTACCATGCTTGTAGCATCATACTGAAAGACTTGAGGCTGTAATTACTGCCAAAAAGTGCTTCAACAAAGTATTGAGCAAAGGCTGTGAATCCTTATGTATGTGTGAATTATTTATTTAATACATTTGCAAAAATGTCAAAACAGACTTTTTTTACATTGTCATTATGGGGTATTGTGGGTAGATTTTAAGAGAGAGAAAAAAAGATTTTCATCCATTTTGGAATAAGCCTGTAAAATGTGGAAAAGTGTAGCGCTGTGAATACTTTCCAGATGCACTATATATAAAATATTGTTTGGAAATAGTGTCCTCAGCCCATTGACACATCTGAAATGACTAAAACATTCCAGCAAAGGAGAGGATAAATCTCGACTACTAGCATGGAGCACTACTGACGTGCTGCAAATTACCCGTCCTATTACGATTTCAAACAACCACACACTGCCCTGCTCCATCTTGGGAAGATGAGGCCTCTTGCTATTTTTGAAGACTCCATTTTCTTAGCACGCTCCCTTCCATCATTTGTTGTTAAACAGCGATTCACTGAAATTGCCTCATGGCTGTTCTTTTCAAATAGAATAAAAATGAGGTGATAGGTTGGTTGAAGGGAAGGGGATTTTGAGGTAGTGAGGGCAGGGAGAAAAAAATACATAAGCGCCCTGACCCCTGTGGACCATTTTCTTTTCTTTTTACAATTTATGAGATGTGCAGTGGGGAGGGGGGGGGGGGGGGGGGGCATTGAAGAGGGGAAGCAAGGAAAAGAAGGGATGAAGAGAACGGTGTGTGTAGAGGAGATGGGTTTGTTATGGCTGGCTCCCATTTAGTGGACCTGCTAGGTTTTACACAATGGACAGCACTTAAGCAATATCTGTCAGCTAAATAATGCCATTCTGCTGCACAATGCCTGAACACATGTGCCTGTTGTGCAGCTTTATGAGACTCAAACACATACAGCTTGCCAGAGTAAACAAGAATTACTCAACAGGCAACCGTTTGCGCCACACAAAGACAAATATTGTTACATATTGTCAGTTTGTCAGTTTGACAATGTCACTATTTTAACATTGTGTAATAATAATGAATATAAACAACCTTGAATTTTTGCTGAACATAATTTATAAATCTTTAATACTGACACTGTACACTGGCTATGGATCACTTGCATAACTGGCTTCATTCTAGAAATGATTACAGTTCTTACAAGACTAACAACATAGCATTTAGCACACTTTTATCCAAAGCGACTAACGATAAGTACATTTGTCAACAGCTGAATGGTTCATAGACCAGTCATCGTAAACACTGTTAGGATAATGACAACAGCGTGTCATCATGTATGTAATATGTATTACATATTGATACTTAAGAGAATAGTGTGTTTTGTTTACTGAGAAAAATAACTGTACGTTTGCACTTTTTGCTCAACAACATCATCGTCATCATCATCTTGAATGGGTTTTGATTACAACAAAGATCACAATTATGTCATTCAGTTAGATTGTAAACATGAGCTGTGGGCCAACGAGGAAAGCATGGCTCCTCTTTTTGTTTGTGAGTTTTCTCCACAGCAACAACAAAAACAAGTAATAAATAACTTGATCCAAGTCGTGATCGTCAAGCAACCACAGCTGGTAATCTGAGGAGAACCATGATTGATACCCACTACATAACATTACAGTAGTTCTGGTGTATCTGGCTGTCCGTCACTGACGTGACCTCATACAATTCCTTTTGTTTCCTCTGCTAGGATAATAACATCCAGAGCTGTCTTCTCGCACTACCTGTAAGCTTTGGTTGAAGTTTTCATTCAATTCAATACACATTGGACATGCTTCCAGAACTAGGCAAGGGAGATAATGCCAATTCATGTATTTACGTTTTTTAAATAATAGAGCCATGTTGTTAGGAGACACGGGTATCAGTATAGAATTAGACCATGTAGTAAGTAGTATTGTGTAATTTATGGAGTAAGGCTATGGTTTGTTTTCTATCATAGTTTACTGTAAGAGATACTGTTTCAGTATTAACATAAACCATGACCATATGCAGTTTTTATGGTCGTCTCCAAGTTACAAAGTAAGCAAACTACTTGCAAGGACATGCAATAACACCATGCAAATCTAAAGAGTGCTTCATCATTTTTCTATGACTTGACCTATAGGCATTTTAAACTGCAAGGTTACTTTAAGGAGTCACAGAGGCTGACTTACCGATCTGTTTGCGGTACTGTTCGACCGGCAACATGGTCGCACTCGCATCCTTCTTCCCCATCTCTTCGGTTCTCCTTGACCTGAGGAGGAGGACATGTTTTTAATCAGATTGGCTGAAAGCTAATGATTTGGTCTAATCAAAACACATGGCTCCCGTTACTGTAGACAGTAACAGGACACAGGTTCCCTGATTCATTCCCAATACAATACTGTACTGAAGCACCAGGTGTATGCACAAAAGGGTGTGGTTGTAGTGCAAACTATGAACCCAACTGATAATGCGGTGTCTCAACCTACAATCAGGCTCTCGATCTGTCTGTCACTTCTACAAGACATAATGAAATTAATTCTCAACACCTTCCGCGAGCGTCGCTCACAGCGTGCCGACTTCCTATCAGTCTCATTTAGCCCAACACCATTTCTCCGTCGCACCACGACGTCTCCTTGATTACTGTGGCAACTCGCAGGGAACAGAAAGTCAGTAAGTGGGAAGGAGAGCAGGTATCTATTTCACGTGCATATGAGTGCATACATGTCTATGTGGGAGGATGAATTTGACTGGAGTCAGTGTGTGTTGCTGTGCGTGTGTATGCGGCACGCACGAAATTAAGCAAGTAATAGTACTCTACATGCAACCATATATACTGAACTAGTAAAATACTACAGGAAACCTTAGAACTTTGAGTGATTAAACATAATCTCGAGAATCAGAGTAATCATTTTTAGTTGGATTTCCTATGCACGTGCAAATGCTTATGCTATTTTAAACTGCCGCCTGATGATACTGACATATGATTTAACACAAAGAAATGGAAACCCAGCACTATATTTAAATCGCTGCCATGAATGAAGCGAATTACAAATTCATGTCAGAACAGTAATCTGAACATTCTTATTTTTAATGTTCTCCTCTGTGAAATGCCCATGATATGTGCCAACACATGGAAGATAAAACTATATCTTTTTATATACAATTAGAACAATGGTCGTAAATATGTACTGAACGTGGTTGTGTGTTTATTTCATACAGCTACTCAACGCCCGTCTCGGGGGAGCTCGCTGCTCTAAAATCCATCCAGACCGCCTTGCAACATAGCATCAATCAATAATGTAGCCTTTTGTTTAAAACAGTGGAAAAAGCAGGTATGAGTCAGGGGCAGCATGCCTTTGGTTTCTGACCATATTGAAACCCCTTCTGACCTACTCTCCAGCTGAAAGATTTAAGCAGAATGACCTCGAGTCCAACCGTCAGCTTTGACAAATATTCCTCAACATTCCCCCTAGTCCTGCTGCTCTAATAAAAAACTATTATCATGAGAGAAAAAGAACAAAAGTGTGCTTTATAGAGAGGTGGCAGACAAGGTTGGCTTGCAAAAGTGCAGAGGAGGTAAAAGAATGGGAAAGCTAAGAGAACCATCAGCTTTGCACATCTGAAGAAAACAACACCACGTGGAGAGAAAGTGTGGCCAGGGACAAGAGAGAGAGAGAGAGAGAGAGGGAGAGAGAGAGCAGATTCTAGTGGGGAACAGATGTAGCATCCTTGAATTTTCCCTTACGCTTAAACACTACATTCAGCCACATTTCAAACGCAGTCACTGCTATGTAGAAGAGAGGGTGTGCATGTGCGCGACTGCGCGTACAACTATTGTTCTTTGACGCTTGCAAATCAAAGTCATCAGACTGTAGTTAAAAATGGGCACAGTGATAAGAATAGTATTGTATTATTTACTCAGCGGAGGCAGAGGAGTTTTGGGCAAAGGTAGAGCAGGTGGTTTCATATAGCAAAAAGTACTACAAAGTAGTATTAAAACGTATAGTCACTCATTCTGAAGAAACCATGTAATTTTAACTTTATAAAAAAACAAAAGCACCTCTCTCTTCAATGTCATAGGGTGTTCCCTCAGATGCTCAGCCCCCACACACACTGAAAATGCAATGACAGGCTATTGTTGCGAGCGTTGTGTACCATATTAACATCGTTTTTGCACAGAGAATAGGCAACCAGTGTTTTACATGTCTTTTCTTTTATAGAAAATGTCACCAATAGAGCAGTGTTTTTCTTATTTTGTATTATTATTGCTTGATCTTATATCATGTTTAAATACATGCATAATATTGTATTTATGTGTATATGACATATTTTCGTATGTTTACATCATTTTCATTTGCCCAGGGAGGTTAAAGCCATTGTTATGTTGTCTACTCCCATAATTCCCAGTATGGTGAGAAAACTCTAAAACTAAGACATTCTGCCAAAGATAGACTAAATACAGTTTGTTCTAATCAATTGCTTATACTAGACGAAAGTAGTCTGACTGAAATTAATCAAATGTACCTCAGGAAGTGTACGAGTCAAAAATAAAGACAATTTTCTATGTTAGATGTTAATATGTGGACAGTTTAAACCTACCGTAGCTGCTAACTAGTTTTATGATGACCCATCCAGATAACAACAAAAAGAATGACTTGTATTTAATCAGAAATGTTGCTAAATAATCATGTATACGTACATACGTTATACAGTATATTACACAGATACATTGAATACAGTATTAATGATGATATGTAGGCTACTTTAGCATGCTTTATAGCATGCAATTTAACATACCGTACATACTTACACTGCAAGTGGAAAATATTTGGCTTAGAAGAGGTGATTCTGCATTATGAAATAACTGTGATGTTGTACGTGGTCACACAAAACGAAAAAGTTATCCGTTTTGTTGTGCTTCGCTCGAAATTTCAACAACGCCAACACCTCACGTCTTCCACAACAGTTCCTGGTTTACACGTATGCACGGAAGAGACCTTCTCCACTCAGAGACGAATATTTGCAGAGCTGACCAATAACACGGAAAAGGGGGCGGGATTTACCGACAACAACATTGAGCACGCATGTGACGCAATGGCAAATAGTGGCCAATGCTCGTGGGTCGTGACACTCCCATTCCGAGGATCGTGCTAAAAAGCCTCTGTGATCCAGAAATACAGACACGTGTCATGTCTACCAGCCAGGCAATCAGTTTATTCCTTATGTGTAGCACCGTCACGGAATAAAGCATGCAGTTGACTACACTTCCTAGCCTTTACAAATTCTGTTTTTTTTTAAAGAGGGTTAACACGTGTTGTACATGTTTGAAAAGGAAGATATTGAAACTATCCAGATGATTTAATTGTTAATATACCAATACATCGAAAGAACCAATGATTCTAAAAATGTGTCAGTTGTCCCACTGGGCTACTCCTCCACCCAGGGAGCTGTCAATCAAGAGGACGTGCAGTGCACACACCCAGGACAGTGGACAACACTCATACAGTCATGTAAAAATTGACAATTCAACATTCTAGTCCCATTAAATGTAACCAATGAGACAGGACATCCTTACTTTATATCATTCTTACAGCTACAGTCACATTATGTTTTAATATCAACGACTCACACTGTTCTTCTCTAGTTTAATAATTTAACCGCATACATTCTTCTTTGTTTACTGTGTAGAATTCGATTTCTCCCTAATTGCATCTTGCCTCATTGGTGCCTGGGGCTTTGTGCAGATTATGGGTTGACTTGACATAGTAACTTATTGAAGTTTAAAATGATTTTCTGCCCTCCCATGGGAAGACCATTTGTATGCTACACAGCAGTATCTAATAGATGTAATCTTCTTATAATGTGCCAGTGTAAGGCATTACTTACTATCAGGCTGACATCGATAGTGAGCACTTTAACACCGCCTTTTGATGGGAGTACAAGTACCCAGTGACATTTTTCCAAGACAATTGTTTTGTCCTGAGAAATATATTGCTTGGGATAAGGAAAATCTGAAAGGCTTTTTCGTATGTGTTAGTGACATTCAAATTACATGAAAGTAGTGATTTCATATTGTTTTCTCTTATCTGCTGTTTTCAGTCTATGAGATATGCCTATTTATAGTAGAAGGCTGGAAGCCATAAACATTTACATAGTTTACAGTACTGTACAAACATGTACTGTGTATAGTATGCAAATGCCATTGTTGAGATCACAGATTTGTAAGATTTATACACCATACATTATCCACCTAAACCATATTCAAGCTTGTTTAGTTATGTTTATACAACCACTAATTTAATGTTGTTTAGTAACGTGTAAAACGCTTTGTTTTAGAGTGACAGCAGCCGTTAATGCCACATCTTTCTCTGTGGATTTTCCTATCCCCTATATGGGCAAGCTCGAGGCCTGCTAAAACAGCTTTGAGAGTTATGACTGTTAACAAATATCTTCAATAAAAAAAGCCGAAGAATGTTGTTTTAATATGGCCACCAAAGTCAGCGTGAGCACCGCAGCCGACGCAGAGCTCAAATGTTCTCTTGTTATACTAAACGTGTGTGATTAATTTCTCCCGTTGAGTGAAACAAACCAACGTGCTGTGCCTGTCAAACTGATAGATATGAAAAGCATTAGTATCAACTGCTAATGGGAATGAAAACTAGGCAGGATGGATTTGCCTGATGAACAGTTGCAGTGTGCAGGGCTGTGCACACTGCTGAAACATAGATAACACTTGAGATGCATCGATCTTCCCCCTGGGGTCTGTTAGTGCGAGGTGAAAAATTGTATCCGGTCAAACATTTGACATGGTATAGTGTGGGGATGTTGGCCTCACATACACACACTTAACATGCACTGTGTGCATGTTAAGTGTGTGTATGTGCTTCGGAATTGCGTCCAATTCCATTCGAAGGTGGATGGTACAGCTTTTACTAAATGTAGTTCCTTTATAAACAATTTCAAGGCGAGTGGAGACAACATTCTAATTATGCCTGTATACCAGCAGCATAAATATGCGCGGGCATCAAAATGCTATGGTCAAAGCAGGTTTGTCAAGTCACACAATGATCCATGATTATGCCTAAAATCATGATATCTAATGGCTGCCTGTCTGTCTGTGCATTATTTGTCTTCGCCTGATGTTGACATGTTATCTCTCCCTCCACAAGCAAATAGTCTCTCTCTCTCTCTCTCTCTCTCTCTCAGGCAGTTAGAAGGCCCTTAATTGCCAGACATTAAAAAGAATGCTAGAGAAGGAGAATCCCCCGGGGCCATTGGCAGGCTAAATGGCAGCACTGCCGACATCGCCTCCTGCTAGACACCGCAATGAAGACATGTCAACATAATCTCAGGCAATTTGCAGTCATCATCACTGGGACTGATTAATTCTCCGACCCAAAGAATCAGGCCGCTCTCTTGTAAACAGCGAGACTGTATCCATCGCATTTCATAGGATTCTTTTTTTCTTTTTTTTTCTTGTTTCAATGCAGCGGCTTATTTAAATGTTTTCGATGAATTTGGGCTCACCTGTTTCAAAATTATATCATAAGGTCCTGTCATCTTCGAAGCAACATTAATTTAAGATGGTGGATGTGATTATATTTGTATTAAAGTTATAATAAGTCTTTCTCAAGAACGCTTGCTGATTTCAAACTCAAATCAAAACCAAAACACTTATCTTCAATGCCGTACGTGTGCTCCCTCAGATGCCATAGTCTAAATCCTTACAGTGGAGTGTGCCTTTTCGTTGCAATATTCTACCATATTATTATTGGTTTGGTGAAGACACATTTCTTTCACGTTTAATATTCTTATCTCACTTTCCGCCTGTAGTGTCCCGTGTTTTTTCATCCCCTCAGTATCTCCCAAGTCCAGAGTTCCCTCTCGTTGATGGGGAAACTGTATCAGCGCCGATGCGGAGCAAAATGAATTTGGGGGTTTATGAAACGCAGCGACTCATGCAGACTCTGAGAGATAAGTTGTTATCGTGACAATAAAATTTGTCCTATTTCGCTCCAGTCATTATCCTGTGTCGGTCGGAAACACAAAGGCTCCGAAGGCTGAGAGTTCACCTCTACTGTGTGGGAACTGTTAGCTGTTCTGTCAGGGACATCACAGTTGGAGATATCTTGATGCACAGAATTCCAGAGACCTCGAGAAGATTGGTGAGGCAAGCAACAAAAGTCCATATTTGAAACTTTGTAAAACAATTAAACAGTTAAAAAAATAAGAATGTTTTGATTATATCATATATCTGGACATCACTGCGTAATATCAAAGTCCTTATACAGTAGGCAAGCCCAGACTCTCGGCAGCCATCTTGCTTCCGGGCATGTTATTATGAAGACCGGAAATGAATGGGGTGAGAGCCATGACTGCACTTTCAATGATCACTGGCCCATAAAAACTGCATATACAAAGAGTAAAATCTAAGGTCGGTCAGTCAGTCAGTTCAGTCAGTTGCCGCTACACGCGGTCCAGCAAAAACCTTAAACGCTTGGTGACTTTGCCTCTTCTATGTCTCTTCTAATATACAGAAACAAATAATTATGAAGTTATGAATGGTCTAGTAACTAACTAATAAATACCCAATATTGTATACCAATAAATAAATAAAAAAGCACATAAATACAATAACACACACAGTAATAGTCACACTGGAATGTTCATTCACTCTCTTCGCTAAAATCGACAGAAGATGAGGATGAAAATATCATGGTGTGCTAATATCCTTCTCATTTTGCTTGCCTTTCTCCAGGGTGCCAGTCTGCACAGGGTCAGCTATAGAACAGCACCCCTGGAGCAAGTAGCAATTTATTGTGTCCTAGTCCAAGGACAATATCCAGCACACAAGCCTGCGCCTCTCTCTCCATTGAGCGTGCATGTGCGCTACTCTAGCAGACTGTGGTGCTGACCATGAGAGACACTTTACACCACTGGTAAGGGCTATTCACACGGGAAGCGGCATCCTGCTCTCCGCGGCATCCTGCTCTCCGTCACACACCCTGCATGCCGAACGCCTCTCATGTGAAAGGCAAATCTTGTTTTGAGGTAACCATGAAAACAGAACAGCAAACAAACCAGGTATGAACCAAAATATATACTTATTAACAGTCTCTAAATAAACATAGCCACAGTATGTGGTGAATATGTGATATAGTGTCATTGGTGCATTTTCATATATCGTTTTAATACCAACTAATAGTCCACGTATTTAGTCGCAAGCCATATGGTGCACACCTCCAATTTTTTTGTAACTGGCATGTCTGCTGCGGACTGCGCCTTGGGTCTTCTACATATAATGTAATGCAGATGGCCTGCAGGACGCTGAAAGAATAGATCAGGACAGAGCAACCGTTGCAAACCACAGATGTTAATATTTTAAGAATAGGCACTGACTAATTGCCATGCTTAACAGCGAAATACTGCAGAATTAAAACAAAAAATATCCCATTCATGGTGCTGTGCGAAGGTCAGAAACCTCCCGTTCAAAAGAATAGATCGGACAAAGCAAATGTAGCGAACCACAGTGTTGTCATCGTGTTGTTATGCCTCATTTCTGCAACTACAAATCAAACGTTCTGCAGAAATTCACAGGCTCAGCACACAAACTCCAGCTAGATACATCTGTTTTCCTTTTCCTTTCTTCGTTTGCCACCCTGTTGTAGCAGGAGAACACCTCAGTGTCTCTCACTGAGCGTCTGTCTGTCTGTCTGTCTGTCTGTCTGTATGTCACCCAGCTGTGGAAGGGGGCCGCCTATACTGGGGTAATAGTGTTTACACAGGTGCTGCAGCTGTGTCTCTGCTGGGTCTCCCCACAGACAGACTGGCTGAGGGGGCGGGGCCAGAGTATACGCCTTCTTCTTCTTCTCTCACTGTTTACAGTGGCACGTCAGGGCAAGGCTCTGCTGAGAGCTGTTCTTAAAGCACTTCACCTTTTGTGAGTGCGACACATGCTCTGACCTACACACACACACACACAATATATTGTTCCCCCAGCCAAACCTGACGGGCCACCTCTTGCCTATAGCATTGTCAAGAGACAGCAGTGGAGTCCTGGCATGTTAATTTTAGCCCTGATTTGACCCCCTCAGCTAATTATCCTTCAACTCCGTAAACACTGGTAGCGCCAGTTAACGCCAATTAATGGCCACTAATCATTGCCAGATGCTGTACCACCAGCAATTCTGCCCATTTCCTACACTTAACACTTACGGTTTCACACATCCACATGTTTCTGAACCGCTAGGGGGAAGGTAAACTGTTTCACAATCTCGCACAACACTGATTTGCCCCTGAGCTTTAACTCTTACACATATAACCATACCAACATTAGGAGATTTCTTTGTTATTACTGTTTTAATGTCACAGCACGATAAACAAAGTTTGCATGCTGAGTTTGACTCCGACATTCTCCTCCATTTGTTGCTTCCCGATGAGCTGAGTGTGTGTGTGCTGCCTGGAGTCTTGCGAGCCCGATACGCACCGCTGCCAGGGGAAAGCGTGAACATACTGTACTTCCGCCAGCAGCAGGCTCCTGCAGAAACAGCTGTGCCACATAGCTGCAGATCAATATAAACAAACATGGCCTCCCTGCACCAGAGACATGGATTGACAGGTACGATTCATCTTGTGTTGGGCTGGTGGGAGACGGGGGTAATAATAAGCACAGATAAATCTTTTCCCATTGCGACGAGTGCGCTGGTGTTAGTGGGGAGAGGTCGGAGAGATCATTCGCCCCCTGAGGAACCTGGCACGGCTCCCTGCGTAACCCCGTGCAGTTTTGCTAAGGATTAGAGCAGCGTGAATCCACCGGCGCTGTAATTTGCACCGTTCACTCTGCGACACCAAGTGCCGGCGCCAAGATGAATGGAGAGCAGGCACGGATCATCGGTGCTGTGCCAGATGGAATGTAAGTGAACATGTTCAGAGAGGGTATGGATGACAAAGGCATCACTGCGCACACTGTGTTGCAAGTACTTGGTAAGCAACACCATTCTAGCATGTGATCATTCCATCAATTTCATAGCGTAGTATCTGAGGCTGCTCGCCTCACAAACAGTGACGAAACTCGGGGCAAGCTCCATTTAGGCATTCAGGTAATTATATTTTAATGTGGTGGCAATTCGCAAAGGGTTTTTACTGTTGCTTGTAGACCACTTGAGTATGCCATTGTCTCAAAGGCTCAGACACAGGCCGTGGAGGACAATAGAGCATATGATGCCTTCTTGATGAAGAGTAATGGCTTGAAACAATATTTCCCCAAGGGGTGGAATTGAAATCTGAACACAGTGATATGGTTTCATCGCCACACAATTTGGAGACGTCAGAACAGTTTTGCTAGGGCCAACACTCTAGCAGCACGGAACAGCCAAGGAAATATTGTGACATCTCATTCTTAAGAGTGCATTATCAGAGCATTTAAACTATACAGTGATTTGATATTTGAATCATATCTAATGTAAACCAATTTATCCTTAATATCTGGTAAACCATTTAGTCAAAAATAATGTTTGGGCATTAATGACAACCTTAAATAAAAACACTGTTAAAATATTGGTCTTTTCTTAAGCAGATAACATACTCTTTTTTTGTACCACAGCATTACCCAATACATCTCTTCTTTAACATGCTAATCAACAAAACTTTAATTAAAGTCCAATAAAAATTGTGCTAAAGATCCAATCAAATATGCCATGTCCCCCTGAGCTAAGATTATTAGAATAATTAAAAAATAAAATGTCTTTAATCAGAGCGAGTGATAGGGAGCTACTTAATAATCAGGGATGATATTTAGATAAAGGCTGATTGGTTCATTTAAATCAGGCCTATTGTGCAGCACTGTCATTAACTAGCCTCAGTCAGAGACCCTCATCATACTGGCAAACACCACTGCTCTTAGCTTCACACGCTCACGCATGTAGGCACGTACGTACGCACGCACGGACACACTCATTTAAGTGAGACCAGATTGCTAAAATCTAATATTAGAGAAACAAAAAAGCAAAACAGGCTAAAAAGGAGGCGCTTCTGGCAATGCTAAAAGAAAACACCCTGTCTATCACATTCATTCAGAATGCATGTCACTAACACATCTGTTCATCAAGGCCGTATAGTGGCAGTTTTTTTTTCCTCACTTAAGATGTGCAGCTGTGAGGATAATTTATTTGTTTACTTTATTTACCAGTCAATTACATTTTAATGTGACTTGGCTAATGTCCACATTGTGTCTTCAGATGTGGCCCATGTAATGGCTGTGATAGATATAAGACAGTTTAATTACACAATGCCCTAATTGTCTTACTGCAAGGCCTCGATTAAGAGTGGCTTCAATCTATACTGTCAGTGACGAAGAATGAGGCTAATTTGTTCGTCTGATGGCGATGATAACAACATTGTAAATATGTGGGTTAGCCTATGGGGGCAGGAGGAACGAAAGGATTTAAAGAACGAAAGTTGGAAATTCAAAATGGCCACCGAAATTGGCAAGATACTTTCACATTCAAATACATAGACTACATTTGACATTGAAAGACTGGATTCAAATAGTATGCATACTGTACATTAATCATTCCTTGCCCGCATATAGCCTAATATATTACCTTAAAGACATTGTTAACGTGGTAGAATATTCCGGTCATTCCTACAGTGGCTGTTGCAATGGTGTAATTGCTCCATGTGATGCCATTCATATACTGACCAACCACAACTCTCAAGACTCACGATTTGATAAATAATTGGGGTGACATTTCAAGTACTCGTGTGCACACATGCACACGCACCTTGGCACTCGAGGTTGACAGGAATAATTATGAACATGTGCAAACACACACACCAACATAGTACAACAAATGCATACACAGAGCATGTGATACAGAAATAGTATTGCTGTTACATTTCTTATTAATATTCAGGTGCCTGCACATATAGCCAACTGACCCACACCCACGCACACAGTCAGAAGCCTTATTTTACACAGTACCCGATGGCATTGCCATTCACTACAGGAAATGACCTAATTCTTCACCTCCACTATAAATAACCTCACTGCCCAGAACAAACTAACAGTTCGTGTCCTCGACTAGATATCTGATATCTTAAACATGCTCTCCTGAATTATGGGAATATTTAGTTACTTATTTAAACTTATTTAGCTTGAAATAACTGCCAAAATAACTATACTGATAATTTTGTCAGTACAAATCATTAGCACATGATAATAAAGCAAAAGGTATTTGTTTGTTCTAACACTGTCAGGATGATAGACACCATATTTATCTCAGATTTTGTTAAATATTTATTATTGACATATGGTGCAGAATAATGATTTAATTTGAGAATACATTATACATTGTCCTCAAAACCTAGGAGATATTAAACACGCTCAACATTAGAGAGAAACACATTCATTGGCCTGGTTTGGAGCACTGGACCAATCAACCACCAACCGTATAATTAGCAATTAGATTGGGATTAGAGGAAACTTCAAGTGGAGGGCCGTGGCCAATTCAAATCATAATATGAAATGTGATTAAATTAATAACAGAAGAATTTAAATATTAATGTTAATGTTTTTTACTGGTCAGTCCCAGTTTTAATTGAACTATTGTTAATTATAGACATACTGTATGGGGGGGAAAACTGCTGCCTATATTTTTGCAACCATTGATTTATTTGCTTTTTGTAAGAATTACCCCCAACTCATAGCACAAGAGACACATAAACTGTGATCTGGTAACACCGTGCGGGAGGAAGGGAGAGCAAACAAACGGGAAACGAAAAATCACACACGGGGCCAAAAGAGCGACAAGCCCCACGGCTTGTCCTTTAATACAACAAAAAGGGAAAACACAAACTCAAACATAAACAGCGTACAGTCACGTAACACATCGACCATGAACAGAAACGTTAACAATAATCTGCGACGTCCCGCCGCGCGTCACCACGTCATCCTATATGCCTTCACACCCACACGGCTGATGACGCTCTGCTGATTGCACCTGTGGGTGTTAGACGCTGGCGACGCGGGCAAAGGGTTGCGGCGCCTGTTGTTGCAACCCTGGACTTCAAGGTTACTAATATTACTAATTGTAAATTATGCTAATTCATCATCCAAATCAAAACAATTAATATTTGTTGCTTCAAGTCAACACTTAAATCAAAACCATTGATACAACTACTTAATCACATTACATTTCCAATTATATAAAGTCCTTACAGTATATGTTCAGCATTCCATTCCTCCCATTATAATCGTTTGATCTAATTACTTGTGGAACAGGCATAGCGGCATAATGGACCCAGCAATGCTTGGTTCCTTCTCAGTGATATTCCAGAGGACCTCTATGGAAGTTTCAAGTTCAGAATAAACTACGGGATGTAATAGTGCAGTGGTAGTGCACAGGGGTCGCTCCAACTGGGACTTAAAGACATAGAAATGGAGTACCTTTTCATTTACACTACGGGAGCCTCAGGAAATTCATAATCAGTTCCTCTGAAATAGAAACGCTCTCTGCTTTTCCAATTGAATAATTCTATTCTATCATTTTTTTTATGCCATTCTATTTAACTTCCTGTCAAACATTGATTAGAGTGACCATTTGTGTCAAAAGTTTCCTGCCCGATGAGTGCTATGGTATTAAAAGGGATTAATTTTTAACAATATGGCTGTCATTACGATCTGTATTTCTTAATAGATTTAATAAGTGTGGAGATGAAAGGAGCTCTTACGTGAAGCTGACAACCCTTCATTTGCAAGGTGCAGATATTGCTCAATTAAGGTGAATTTAAAAATTATCCCATTATTATTATTTAAACTTACACTCCCTCTGGACTTGTGCAAAAGGCATAGCTTTAAGATAGAGCTGTATAACACATTCACACACATCTTCCCTGTAGCATTGATGCTTTTTAAACATTCCTCGTTTGACTGCATTTCCATGTAAACCAGTGTGAGACATTACCGTGTTGACGACACATGGAAAATTCAGCTTAAACAAGGTGTATCTGAAGAGAGGTAAACTATTAAACAGATAGGTGGGTTAAGTAGACCATCCCCATACATGTATTTGAACAAATACTAGTATTTTGACCTCAATACAAGATAAAGCTGTGCTTTCTTTTAAATAGATACGAGCTGTTAATAGCAAGTCATGCCTGCCTACATTGTATTTATTGAAATAGAGAGCTTTTTGGCAAAAGCAGTCTCCATGTTTTATTAATGCAGGATCTTGTACTATAGAGAGATGTGTAGAAAAACTCACACACTTTTACTGGGATCAAATTAAAATGTATGATTCAAGGGAATGTGTGAGCCAGTTATCTGTTAGGAGGTAAGGTAAATAAATATTGAAACATTAAATATTAAAACCAACACAAACAATGAATGAAACGAAGGGATTTAGGAATGACCAAAAAATCCCACATGGGAATATGTTTTCAAAGGCCTACTACACTTTTCATTAAGGGGACTATAAACAATTTTCTAAAGCATTAGAGATGAACAGCTTCACAGCATGAGAAAAAAAGCATTTATTTGAGATCACAGGTTTTTTACCTTCTGAGAAGTGCCTCCTTATGTTTTTTTTTAAGTATCGTCAAGAGACAGAAATGGAAAGAAGTGTTCTTTATTATATATGATGACTAAATATGATGTTTTATTTATGGTAAGGGGATCTTTTGATGTCATTTTGGGGGATTGGGCTTCTGACAGGCAGACTTGGCATGTTGTCTTGATTGTGTTTGTTCCATTGTTTTGGTATTTGGAGATGCTTTCTGTGTTTGCAGCAGTGTATGAAAATATGTAACTTTTTGTAGACTTTTGTGCTGGACAATGTTCCTAAAAGCATTTGTTATTCAACAGCAGCCAGCACCATATCAAATAAGTTATTTTAACAGTAAAAGTCTAGCAGATACAGCAGTGCATTTTGGGAAATTGTGGAAGAAGAAAAAATGCACACAGAAACTCAACTGAATGAAACACATAAAGGTACTGTATAGTTACTGTAGTTAATAACACTTTTAAGCAAATTCACCAAATTTCTCCTCTGTCTGTATGATATCAACCTTGTTTAAAGATAAACGTGATTTATTTGCAATATGTCACGAATAACTACAGTACCCACAATTCTTAAAGCAATAGGTAAGGGAAATCAGTCAATTTAGTTTTAACATGTAAAATCTCTGATTGGTGGAGCTGGCTTTCCTTGTGACACCCTCCTGATCTCACAAGTTTATTTGGCGCTTTAGAGCCGTTTGGAACTCTGAGAATTTTGGTGCTCTTTGTTAACAATGGAAATGATTTAAACCCTGCCAAGTCATGTCCTTTATGAGTTTTGCTAGTGTTAAAAAGTCTGATTGTTTTTGTTATGTTACAAGTATAAATAATATACTTGGCATGTGCAGTTATAGGCTAGTCTTGGTAAATAAAGCTCAAACAAGACATATACATTTTTTTCTTTCCAGCGAATCTAATAATTATACCGGGATTGTCAAAGGGAGACAGTCTGTGCCTGCATGAAGGCTATGGTGTTGTTATAAACATTCTGAATAATAAAGCACTACTGCATATGGGCTTGCATCCACAGGACTGCTGCGTCGAATCAACAGACGGACAAACGGGTAGTAAAATGTTTTGGGAGGTGCACATCCACCTACGCCGTAGCCTGACGCGTCGCTTACGTCCGTAGGCGACGCTGTAGTTTTGACGCAGAAGCATAAATGGGCCTTTTACATTATCCATTTTCTATTTTGCATTTTTTCACAATAAATTATATCTCTATGCCCTAGTATTATTGCAGCTAAGCGTAGGGGAGACTGGGGATAGTTTTTTTGCATTCTTGACATTTCTGCAGAATTTCATGGAGTGTTTTTAAGCCAATACTTTCAGATTTTGATACAAATTATTTATATACACAAGGAGTGAAATGTTAAAATTCACCCCATAGTCCGGGTTTGTTATAACACACTCTGGGGTGAAATGCAACATTATGAATTTATTTTATTTTATTTTTAATTGCCTTAATATAATTGGTGTGCATGTGTGTGAGTTTGTGTGTGTACTCATTAATAATAAGCTAATACACTTGTTATTCTGTAGTGTAATGTGTGTGTATGTGTCTTGGGCCGTCATGCCACATTATTTTTCAGTCAGTCTCTCTTCAAAGACCTACACTGAAATGTAATGAACATTTTGAAATACAGCTTAAAGTGTAAGTGCACCCTAAAATTTGTTTTTTGAGCTGTAAACAAAGTAATTGGATTGATCTGTGATGAGACACATCATTGCTGGTGTTAATATTGACAAAATTCACGTTTTTACAAAAATAGCCATTTTATGGGCTGAAAACAGAACTACATGTCATATACATTAAAAATCACCCCAGGACCTAGCTGGTTTTCATCAATACACTTAGTTCGCTCATCCGTCATCAAATTCAAATGTTAACGTTAATGTTAATGGAGGACCCCTCTCAGCCCCTCCCCTCCCTTCACTCAGCTCCTTGACACATTTTTCAAAGATGTAGTGGGTGGAGTCACAGAGCTGGGGTGCAGTTACACTATATAGGTGGAATCAGGCTCAGAGCTGGGGTGCAGTACACTTTAAAGGTGGAGTCAGGCTCAGAGCTGGGGTGCAGTTACACTATATAGGTGGAATCAAGCTCAGAGCTGGGGTGCAGCTACACTTTAAAGGTGGAGTCAGGCTCAGAGCTGGGGTGCAGCTACACTTTAAAGGTGGAGTCAGGCTCAGAGCTGGGGTGCAGTACACTTTAAAGGTGGAAGAAGGACGGGGGGCTCCGTCCATGTATCAACTTTCGGGGGACTGAACACAATCACCACCAAGTACAGGTACCGCATGCCTCTCGTCACGTCCGCCATCGAGCAGCTAAGAGGAGCGAGGCACTGAACCAAGCTGGACCTCCAGAGTGCCTACAACCTTGTCTGGGTCCAGGAGGGAGACGAATGGAAGACAGCCTTCAGCACCACGTCGGGCCACTATGAGTATCTGGTGATGCCCTTTGGACTGGCCAACGCCCCGGCCGTCTTCCAGTCCTTCATGGACGAGGTGCTCCGAGACATGTTGGGGAGGTACGTCGTAGTCTACATCGACGACATCCTGATCTACTCATACATATATATATATATATATATATACACAGTACATACACACACAGTATATAAACTATACAGCAAACCTACTTTGGAACGTTTACCTTCAAATTCAGCCATATCTCATCCATTATTTAAACTGAATCATAACTCTGATGAACAGTAGCCTGAAGGAAACAGGTCCTGGCTCAGTGGCAGATCAAACTGTGACACCAAAATAACGTGTAAGACAACAAATTGCATGTTTTTTACAGATCTACATAGAAGCTTCCTATACTTTTATGAGTCTGGAAGAGAAACAAGAGCTCTCTCTCCTTAGTTCTGATACTATAGCACGATACCTGTGTCTGTACACTCCCAAAAAGCACCACCCACACTCTGTCACCCCAGTACCAGGCGCTCAGTAGGCAGACGTGTGCGCGCGTGTGTGTGTGTGTGTGTGTGTGCGTGCGCACGTGGGAGTCCACAGCTGCTTGCTGCGTCTGTTTCTCTGCAGCCGGGCTGCCATTCACTGCCTCATTACCATGGAGCAGAGGAGAAAGTAGGTGGCGGTAAAGTTCACACACACATTCAGTATGCTATCTTTCCTCTGCAGTAGGTGTTGCATATAGCACAGGCGTTATTGTGGCCAGCTTTGTTATTGTCGCAGAGGGGCAGTAAACTTAATCCCCAACTCAAGAATATGTTATGTATAAAAGTTGTTCCTGGTAGAACAGTATGCCCGTGAATACAGTATATCAGTGAATTCACTCCTAAGTCCCTTTATACTTAAACATCATTGTAGAACCATCCTATGGGCCCACCACTCGTGGGAGGAACCGTGGAGGTCGGGTGTGCTGTCACATGGGTGGCGGTGAAAGTCAGGGGCATCGAAGGGACCAGACCCAGGCAGCAGAAGCTGGCCCTGGGGATGCGGAACGTCACCTCGCTGTGGGGGAAGGAGTCTGAACTTGTGCGGAAGGTGGAGCGCTACCATTTAGATCTGGTGGGGCTTACCTCTACATCTTGGTTTTGGAACCGTACTCCTGGACAGGGGATGGACTTTATTCTACTCTGGAAATGCCCAGGGTGTGAGGCACAGTGGGGTGGGGTGAGTGGGGATACTCAAATGTCCCCGGCTGAGCGCCGTTACATTGTAGTTTACCCCGGTAGACGAGAGGGTTGCCTTGCTGTGGGTGGTGGTGGTGGAAAATCTGACTGTTGTCAGTGCCTTTGCACCAAACAGCAGTTCATAGTATTCTGCCTTCTTGGAGGCCCTCAATGGAGTCCTGTATGGAGATCCAGTAGGAGACTCCATAGTTCTACTGGGAGACTTCAACGCGCACGTGGGCAATGATGGAGATACCCGGAGAGGATTAATTGATAGGACCGGCCTCCCTGATCTAAACCAGAGTGGGCGTTTGGTGTTTGACTTCTGCGTTAGTCATGGATTTTCTATAACAAACACCATGTTCGAACATAAGGATGCTGAAGAAGGCTGAAGGTCGATGATTGATTTTGTGATTGTATCATCTGACCTGAGGCCGCATGTTTTGGACACTCGGGTGAAGAGAGGGGCAGAGCTGTCAACTGATCATCATCTGGTGGTGAGCTGGGTCAAGGGGTGGGGGAAGACTCTGGACAGACCTGGTAAACCAAAATGGGTAGTGCGGGTGAACTGGGAGGAGGACCCTGTCCGTGAGAACTTCAACTCACACCTCTGGCGGAGCTTCTCTGGCATCCCTGTGGAGGTTGGGGACATTGAACCTTAGTGAGCAATGTTCAAAGCTTCCATTGCTAAAGCTGCGGCAGAAAGCTGTGGTCTCAAGGTCATAGGCGCCTCAAGGGCAGTAACCCTCGAAAGGTGGACACTACTGGTCAAGAAAGCTGTCCAACTGAAGAAGGAGGCCTTTCGGGATATGTTTTCCCGGAAGTCTCCGAGGGTGGTTGCAAGGTACCAACTGGCCCAAAGGGCTGCAGCATCTGCCGTAGAGGAAGCAAAGAAGCAGGTGTGGGAGAAGTTTGGAGAAGCCATGGAGAAAGACTTTCGGTCTGCACCAAAGTGTTTCTGGAAAACCGTCCGCCACCTCAGGAGAGGGAAGCGGGGAACAATCCAAGCTGTGTACAGTAAAGATGGGACGCGGCTGACCTCAACTGAGGAGGTAATTGTACCACAAAATCATGGTCATGGTACTCAGCAGGAAACCGATAAAGTGCCTACTTCGGGTAGGGAATGAGTCCTTACCCCAAGTGAAGGAGTTCAAGTACCTCAGGGTCTTGTTCGCGAGTGAGGGGACTATGGAGCGAGAGATTGGCCGGAGAATCGGAGCAGCAGGAGCCGTATTACAATAACTTTACCGCACCGTTGTGAAGAAAAGAGAGCTGAGCTGGAAGGCAAAGCTCTCGATCTATCGGGCAATTTTCATTCCTACTCTCACCTATGGTCATGAAGGGTGGGTCATGACCGAAAGAACAAGATCCCAGGTACAAGCAGCCGAAATGGATTTTCTCAGAAGGGTGGCTGACGTATCCTTTAGAGATAGGGTGAGAAGCTCAGCTATCCGTGAGGAACTCGGAGTAGAGCCGCTGCTCCTTTGTGTCGAAAGGAGCCAGTTGAGGTGGTACGTACATCTAGTAAGGATGCCCTCATGGGTGCCTCCCTTGGGAGGTGTTCCAGGTGCGTCCATCTGGGAGGAGGCCTCTGGGAGGTGGATAGATTATATCTCCACAGTGGCCTGGGAATGTCTTGGGATTCCCCATTCAGAGCTGGCTAATGTGGTTCGGGAAAGGGAAGTTTGGGGTCCCTTGCTAGAGCTGCTTCCCCCGCAACCCGACTCCGGATAAGCGGGAGAAAATGGATTGATGGATGGATCATTGTAGAACATTTAGAAATCTGAGCTAACTGCGGAAGCTAGAATACATGGACACAGGGAGATTTTGGAAGGAAACTATGGTGTTTTATTAGTGTTAATATTATTAACAGAAATGGTTAGCAGTTAATATAATAATAATATAAGAGAAAATACAAAATAAACAAAGTTAGGTCAAATATAATGTGCTTCAGCTTTACACAAGCAGAACCGAACAGCAAACCATGTTGCCCAAATTAAACATTAGTGAGTGAAGACAGTATAGTATAGCGTCTGACCAAACCAAACATCAAAACATTTAGAAATGTTGTTTGGTTTTGTCACATGAGGAAGAAGCAGGTAGCCGAAAGAGGCTATTTTCATTTACATTTCACATTTCTCATCGGTAGTCCAAATGCTCTCGAGACGACGCGTGATGTAAAAACTATTGTGTTCATCAGTGGCAGGCCGTTGTTTAATCACTATGCCTTAGATCAGACTTTCCACAGCACACACAGTAAGCAAATAATGGCACAAGATGAATTTTCTCACACTAGCATATAGTGAGCTTCAGCGCTATTTAAAGTTTGGCTATAAATTAAGCAACTGATGCATTATTCATGACGGCATTTCTACACTCTCCCGGAGGATTTTATGCAAAGTGGGGAGCCATCACTTTCTCCTCCATTCTCTCTCAGTCTCTCTTTCGACTGCATACATTATCTGGCTAATGGTCTGAGTCAATGATTCACTCTCACACTCTAGTACACATGTCAAAGGCGGGGATCATACATGTTGTTCAGTGGAAGTAAGCAATTAATATGCTGCACAATGTACTGTAGACTTTATGTCACACCGAAATGTTTTACACGACAAAATAGTTTTGGAACATTATCTTTCAGCCTATGCTATTCATTGATTGTCTTCAGTTTAAATGTATCATTTAAACGTTTCAGTGAAACATCTGAATCATTATTTGTGCATGTCACCAAAGAGTTAATATACCACAGGAAGGTTTCCTTCTAAACCGATGGCAGTTTGTTCCCTAAACTGACCGGTTCACAAAAAACAAAGCGTTCCCTAACCGACTTACAGTACATTGAAAGTCACCTTGCATCCCCAAGACCTACAGTCCATTGCTTGGGTGTTGTATGGCTGATATAGAAACCCCTGCTTATGATTGTCACTGTCAATCAGAGAGCAATCATCACATTTCTAAGCTCACACAGCAGAAACAACACTGAATATCACCCAGTATATTTTTAAAAGCACCAATTTGCAGAGAAAATACTACTGTAAACAAAAGGTGTGAAACAAATCTGTTTACATTTTTTTGTTTAAATGACACAAAATCCAGACCAAAAGTAGAGAGGCCGAGGAGTAGCGAGACAGACAAATTAATAAATAAATAAAAACAATCGCTTGCTCTGTGTGCCTCTGTGCTACAGGAAGGGTCAGTAAATGTGTTGATGTGAATGGAGCATGGCGCCCCGCTCAGTGGGTGGGATAGGGTGGAGAGTGGACGGAGAGAATCCCGTTTACCTGAGCCCTCCCGAACGCTGAAAGGAGGGAGTGTTGACAGCAATTTCACCGCGGGATAGCAGTGCACACAGAGCACTGCAGGGCACCCCGATCCGTACACAGTGTCTGATTGCAAGAAATTGTGCTGCTGTTTTTAGTACACAAACAAAGTCTCAGTGTGTGCGTCGCTTCCTCCTGCCTTCGCCAAGCAAGTTTCATGTCAGAGAACTTCTCGTGGATATGAGTTATTTGTTTTAAACGTAGTTTATTTGATCTGAATTAGGTTCAGAAGCCTGGTGTTTTTGTGAAGCAATGCTGCATATTTTCAATAATACAATTAGCTATTATGCATATTGTTCTGTTATACCTTTTTTTATAATTATTTTGGGGGGATTCTGTAATGCAATTTGAATCTCAATTAAGGTAACAGACAAAAAAAAATCTTTGTAATGCATAATTCATTTGTCTGCACTTACTATAATTTTCAAATCTGCGGCAGATGTTTCTATCTACCGTGTAATTTCTCTGTTTGAAAGAAAGCACGGAGGCAAGTGTGTCTGTGCTTTCTCCACTGCTACGTGAACATTTCATTAGAAAACATAATGCTGTCTTCCAATTTGCATGTTGCCTTTTTATAGGCAGGCAAAGAGCTTGGATCACTTAAAGTGATTACGAAGATAGGTTGCATGGAGAAATTATGAAGCATGGGTGTTCTAATATGCTATGACATCTCATCTAAGAGCCCCACTTGGTCTAACAGTGCACTTATTTTCCAGAGACGAAAGTATTTCCTCTTATCTCATCAATCTCCCTTATGCAAATGAGCATCTTAATTTGGTTAGACCTAGAGTCATATGGGAGATAAGAGAAAGTACAATCTCGTTTACCTTAATATGGAATGATTTTAGCCCTGTTAACCAATGGTGGATGCTTGCTTAGTTAGGCTACACTGTAGAACCATGGATTACATTACATACTGTAGAACCACTGCGTTTTATAGACTGCTCGTTCCATCTCACTTTTTAGACTGACTACTTCCCCTTCAAGATGAACCTGTCTGGTGGGGTTTGTATTTTACAATGCCCTAACTTGATTGGCTATATGTCTGGGATATACAGGATAGATAGGACATAAGATTGGTTGCAAGTAACACAGAAATGATGTCACATCTGAGGCCAGAACTTTAAATTAGAATTTTAAGATTGGGAACCTTACAATAAGGTGGTATCAATTTAACGCAGAAAGGCTCACATTTTACAATATATTATAGGCAAGGTCATTCTTGCTAACTTCAAGCTCAAATCAAAACAGTATTGCTCTGCCGTCCTCCGCGGCGGCGCCTCACACATAGCATTGCATTGTGAAGCAAAGTGTAGTGCTATGGCTTTGTCGATACGAGCAGAATTTGCCAGTTTGTTTATGTTGCCATTTACGGAGCCAGGGCTGTGTAGAAGTATAAGATCATTTGTTCAACACACACAGAGAACGGTAAGATAGCGAAATGTGAGGAGATATTTGTTGAATTTGACAAAAAGTGTATTAGCTTACATTTAGCTTGCAATAGCTGACTATACCTTTAAATGTGTACATTTTTGCCTAAATGAAAAAAGATGAATTAATAATTGTAATTATTGCTGTTTTCTTTTTGTTTGTTTTTTTTTCTTTTTTTTTCTTTTTGTGTTATGTATGGGAGGAATAGGTTAACTGGGAGTCATATGTTTCCATGTGAAATGTGGGCCTGTAGGCTACAGCCCTTTGAAACTTAAATACTATTGCTTTAACAATGCAAAACAATGCAATAGAAGCGATACCATTTATATCCTTGTGAATATTTTGTAAAATAAGTAGGCGTAATCCTACAGATGGAAAAAAGATTGACACAATACTGTACCTGAGGAGATACAATTGAGATGTGAACAGTCGATAACAGAATGTAATATTAATGCTCTAAAAATGGCTCTAAAACCAAAGGACTCAGGTAACATAGCAATTACAGTTGCCACTGACCCCTTCTCTGCTAACCACGCACAGCAGGACAGCACAGAAGAGTAATTATATAGTCAGCTAAAACCACTGTAATTCACTATTCAAGTATACTTGCTTTGTTGAATGTAATGTGCCTTTCTCGTTTTCTCTTGCCATTATATGCTCTCAACAAAGAGTGGCCTTACTGACGTTTCCGCTTTGACATTTTCCCTGTTGGAGGACAGCATACTTCACACACTTCAGCATTAACAGGGGACAGAACACACACAAACATACATGAAGCATGCACACGCACATATGTGTTGTTTGCCACGGATTTACTATCTTTCTTTTTTAACTTGTGGTCCAACAAAAATGCATCTCACAGCTGGCAGGGTTCTGGAACCCCATGTTAATTACCACTGCCTACTCTTACCTTAAAATGAGAGGGCTGGATACATATTGAAATGTGTCCAACATGATTTCTGGATTGTAACCAATTGCCTTGCAGCCATTCATTCACTTCTACTGTAGCCCAATAGCAAGGCAAGTTGGGTTGAAAGAAAATATACAACACAAGAGCACAAGAGCACATTTGAGGAGATCGGCATCTTGATCGCCATCTTGATATGCCACACCTGTCAGATGCTTAATAAAATTGGTTTTCATATTTGTAAACAACATTTGAGAGAAATACACATTTTGTGTACATACAGTAGAGCTTTTCATAAAACAACTCGTGAAAAAATATGCTAAATTAGCAAAGCATTCAGTTATTAGTTAACAGTTGGGATTGCTATAAAAACAGCATGTGAAAATATGAATGATCTAAGTTTTCAAACTAGAGAGAGAAAACAACTTTTATTTGGTAGCTGTCCATTTGTACCATTGGACCATAAGGACAATTTGGACATGACCTAAGCCTGTCCAAAATGACAGTGTATATTTGGATTGATATGGGACTTTTAAAGATTTACCCACATTTACACACGAAGGACATGCCAAGACAATGCCATTACTGCTGTACCACTCAGTACCTGCATTTACATGGACCCTATAATTACGAATTGAAACATGGATAAAAGCCAAACCCGAAAGAAAATGCTACATATAAACAGCAGGATCGGAAGAGAAACACAAATACTACCTGGTTGCGTTCTAATGCGCATGCCCCACCTATTATGTTTTGTGTGATGCCTGTATACTATTCTGCACAGCCACTGTACAATGGATGTAGCTTATTATAAGAACGATACAAAGTCTGGACAAATCAACTGCAACGCGTGACAATAAATGAACGGGAGTTAATACGGTGACTTCGTCTTGAGCCGTACGTTTCTCCACCAGTCACACAAATAGCCTCACTCTCCGACGTACCTACAACTAGAAGCTAGCCGGTTATACCATTTGCTAGCGGAACACGTTACATTATAATTATATTATATTATAGTAATTATATTACTAGATAATGTGTACATGTTTTACATCAATTACGATAAGTTGCGATGGCGCATGTAAACACCAGACTCAATTATGTGACAAAACCCAAAACCGTCAATCAGAAAGATTCCATTAAAAATGACAAAAATGTGTCCATGTAAACCTAGCTATGTTTACAAGGATGTGCATGTGTCGCCGTGGAGGCAGCCAGTTCATTTCCCCAGGGAATGTATAGCTATAGTGCATCATTACCTGTGCATTTTGATGGCACTGCCATTCCCCTCACACTGGTCGCTCACATGCTCAACAGACATACTAAACACGTGCTCAATCAACCATACACAGCAGAAAAGTGTCTCTTTGTTCAGTCTCCCCGGGGTGCTGCATGTTTGGACACAAAAAGCAGAAACACGCACACACACACACACACACACACACACACACACACACGCACACACACACACACTGTACATCTAATCATTAATGGCTACTGGTTGAGTGTGGCTTCTCGATTTGTGTCAGCAGTTCCCCTTGTTGTTGAAACCAGTGGAACAAAAATGTTCTTTCCTAGTTTTTTGTCTGAAACTACATCAGAGAGCTGGGGTGGAGGGTACCTCCATGTCATACACAAATTAATGTATTTATTTTGAATGAATGAAGTGTATACTGTAGGATTGTATTTTCCATGCTACATCAATGACACTTAAGTGTCAGTATAAAAGTCACTGTAAAATAGTGTACATTTACTGTAGGAGGAAATGTGCATGACAATGAAAATCGGCTTCACAGTTAATGTTTTAATTAGCGTGAACTGATGTTTTATTTAATAAATGTTTAGTCTATTCTGGAATATGCAAATTATGGATGCTGCAACTCCAGTTACACAAACAAACTAATAAGCAACACTGTTGCCATTTAGTTCCAACCACAAAAATAAACACACACACACACACACACACACACACACACACACACACACACAGTTATGCCCCCTGAACAACTCAGGAAGTCATATTTCGAGGTGTCATGCTGTGTGCCATTTCTGGGGCCTGAAGGCAAAACCGAACAATTCTTCTTTGATATGCAAAGGTAATACTGTGGGCGCCAGCCACCTGACAAAATGAGTGTGTTTGGGGACCAAGGTGTCACTGAGTCATATTCCCTTCAAGCACAAATTATTCTGTTCTCACTTTTCAGTTTTTGCGTTTTCCCATTTTGTATTCATGGTCGATCACTGAAGACACCTGGATTAGGATATTTGCTTTCACACACGCTTATCTTATTCCCTTCTTTCATTTTACTATTGCTTAAATCCTAAAAGAGAGACACCTATTGACCAAGACACAGCTGAGACACATCCTATAGTCAGTTTTACACTAACTCGGCCTGGTTTGTTTTGGATCATCAACACCTCTTGGTGTTATATCAGCTACAGCAGTTCCATAGCTCCTCAGTGTCTGCGTTAGCACTGGAGCCATCTGTCGGGGGTAAACATGGTGTCAGAAACAGTGAAAGTGAGATGGTAGTGAAGAGATGCCCGCCCCGAGGCACTTCCTCTGTCATCACTCCAAGAGTCCCGCTGTGCGGATTGTGAACATTAACTTCCCAAAGCACTCTGGGTAATCACTTTCTGCCTTTCACTATCCAATACAAAGATTGCGGGGGATTTTCCGTTGGCACATGGGACAGAAGCTGACGGTGAATGCACGTTTCGCTCATTCACTAAACAAGGGTTTTGTCTTGTCACCTACTGTTAAAAATCAGTTAGATGTGAAATTGAATGTGGCATCATTTAGCGTAAAATAACAACGTCCTTGTTATACTGTACAGTATATTTACAGTCAACAAAATCATTATAGCTTTTTTTCCCCATTCTTCATGAGTTAAGTAAAATATCTGACTTCTATGCACAGAAAGGTTTATTTCTCTCAAATTGTGCTGACATATGTGTTAGTGAGCAGGGTGTGGCAATGGTCAAATACATCTTACCATTCAAATTGAAGATTTAAAGAGATACATGTTTTCATAATTCTTAAAAAACCCTTACAGACTGCTAAAACAATGGTTTGTTGTGTTTGGTCAAACCACTTTCATCACTTGGGATAAATATGAAAAATCAACCATAAAGTGAATACAATTATTGTCTATAATGTCATTTATTGAAATACTAATGTGAATAAAACTAAGAATGGCGATCAACATAAAAGAGCCTTAACTCAGCAACAGTTGACAAACTGAGCCACATTCTCAATGTTTTATCACAGCAGATCTATTATTTTGTGTATTTGATATAATGTATGTTCTAACAGTATGTATCATCAATTTATTGAACATTTATTAAAACCGTAGTCCACTGCTAAACATTGGATTACTTGGTTACATGTTTTGTACAATTTATTGTCCTCCAACCCCATCTGGACAAGACAAGACAAATAGAGGCATCTGCTGATCATAAGATTGTTTGCTATGGGTGCATATTCATCTTTTCTAAAGGTTAAAACACAATTACTTCCTCACAAACACAGCTCGACAGCTAGTGTCCGCCATGCAGCATCCAGCCATATGTTGCTTGCTTGTGATAGGATGTGAGCATGGCTGGCAAAATGGGTAAACATTAGGCGCTCCACTAAGAGCACCTTTCTCAGAGACCAGCCTATTACACACACTTGCATCTAAAGTTATAATCTAAACAAAGGCTTATATGTCTGCAAATGCAATTCTACAACATATATATGCTTGCACTGTGATGTAGTTGGAGGCAATATCACAGGGAATTTAGATTCTCTTGTTTCTCCAAAGCTGTCAGATCTCCCTGACATATTCAAAGGACATTGTTTTTGCATCTGTAACTGTAATGTGTTATGTGTACGATGCTTTCTTTAAAGCAGCATTGGATGAACTTGGAACACTATTGTAATCCCTTTATTATGTTTGCAATATTGTCTGTGTGCCAAGAATAGAACGTGGAACACTAGAGAGGGCTGCTGTTAGATATTATTTTACAGTATCAGCCCCTATAGGCAGTGTCAGTCATGTGTTTGTGTAAACTGTAGCAAAAAAGGCCCCTGTTCCCTTTGTACATTACACCATATATAT
>JAODLL010082528.1:0-15310 GCA_026546735.1 Forbesichthys agassizii
CATTTTTACCACATAGTCAAACAGGTAATAGCCTAGCTAATAAATTGCAATAGGTAATGGCCTAGCTAATAAAGTGCTTTTTTTTTTTTTTGTGAGATAAGAGCATGAGAAGGGAGTGCAGGACTTCATAATAGTCAGCCTTCTGCACACTGAGGAGCAGAGTCATGGACCTGTGATAGGATAATTTGTCAACAGTCTTTTTTACAATGAAATGGTTCTAAGACCAAGGAAATGTTCATTGATTTTAGAAGGGGTCCCACATCTACTCCTCTTTCTCTGGCCAATATTAGAGGGGAGCCTGTGACTGTTGTCCAGCAGTATAAATACTTTGGAACCATTTTAGATGACAAACTTACCTTAAATGCCAATACTGATTTTATTTCTAAAAAGGCAAATCAGAGATTGTTCTTAAGGAAGGTAAGACATTTTAATGTTTAATGACAAAAATTAGATTGTTATTGCCTTATATCTGATCAACATGTTTATAATTTTGATAAATTATTTTTCATGTAGCCAAAGATAGGCCTTCAATAGACTTGTTTATGCTATATCTAGCCTACATTAAAATTAAATCAAATAGATAATCAACATAAGCTACTTTTGGCCAGCAGTACCGGTATTTTACGCTAGCAGATAGCTACGATGACAGTTACCGTCCTTTATTGAGTTTATTAACAAATAAATTTAAAATTAAAAATAAAACATAGCCTACCAATATCCCACACAGCCAAGTTTTTGTTTTGTATAAATAAAGAGGTTTTCCTTATTTCTATTGGTGTAAGGAATTATAAATATCAGTAACTCATTTGTAGATGGTGATGTGTTTTACACTTTACAATAAGGCTAGTTTCCAGTTATAAATATTAATAACTCATTAGCAGAGGTAGGTAGTAACCAAAAACTGTACTCAAGTAAAAGTACTGTTACAAAGTTCCAGACTAACGTTTTCCACTAGTAGCACTGGTGCTTCTTACTGAAATTTTTAAGAGCAGCAGCACAGTTTGAGCTTCTACCATTTTGAGCGACTGCTAGACATATGTCTAGTCTCTGATTGGGCTTGTTTACCATAACCAAATAGTCAACCACATTAACAACTTTGTGAATCCTCAAAGTGTACGTCACAAACAACACATCGAAAGAGCACACAAGACTATAAAAATGCATGTCTGGAAACGGAGTTAATCTGAGCAAATAATAAATAAATAAAATATGTACATTAGATTGAATTAATGGTTCTTTCATCTCATGAAGGACATATCAATGTATCCGATCTGTTATTTTTGGAAATTTCCCAAATAATCTATAAATATCTTTAAACCATGTGCAATGTTTTTGAAAAGATCAGTATTGTATCAGGTGAAAAATACATGTGCCAAATGTTTAGGGGCAATTGCAATCCCTTAAAGGCAGGTCTAGTTATTCTTGAAAACGCTTGCTATCTTAGAGCTCAAATCAAAACAAACTCCCTTAAAAGCTCTGCCCCACACAAGGCCATTGTTTTTGTGAGCGGTGTTTGCCACTTTGTTCCTATTTACAGAGCCAGGGCTGTGTACGCTGATTGGAAAGTTCAGTTTCTACTCGGACACATCCAAAGTGATTGCTAAGCTTTCCAGACTGATTTTCACAGTGAAATTAAACTGAAACTCGCGAGATCATTATGGTCTTGCAAGGCTAGTGTAGAAGTACCGTGAAAACACATTTTGCATGCACAGAGAACGGTAAGATAGAGAAATGTAAGGAGATATTTGGTGAATTTTACAAAAAGTTTATTATCTTACAATTAACTTGCAGTAGCTGAATATACATTTTAATTTAATTATTAGCATACCTGAGTACTCTACATGGTTGCAATTACATTTATAATAACTAGGTTTCCACGGTGATCCACATTGGATTACCTTGTGAAATATGGGGCAACATTGTCAAGACTTAATTACAATTAAAGGTGGAGTTAGTGAGCCTCCAATCATAACTCCATAGTAACACATTCAATCCATGCAAACAGCACGTTGCTGTTCAATTTTACTGTGTAGTAATTGCACATTTTCCAGTGTAGCCTCAAGGATGGGCATGGACTCTCCTTGATTAAGTACAAGTAATGTCATGGTGGTTTGTCACTCAACTGTGTTTCACTTTACATTAAGTGGCTCAGTCCTAAGTAGTAACACGTTGAATGTAATAAATGATAAATACAATTGTAATAACACATTGGAACATTTCTGGAACCTTGAACTTTGTAAGTACATTATAATAAAAAAGGATGTACCTGTCTTGGTCTCTTGTCAGTATTTTTAGGAAATAAAGATTATACACGTCTGTACAAAGGCCACTGTAGGAAATACAGGATATACTGGATACACTATGCTACTTCACCTAACAATGAGGGTGGATTTCATATGCAGTACATGTAATGTTCTTACATTGATTCAATTTAATCAATTAGGCCAAAAGTTATTAAATACATTTAATGAGATTGCAGTATCTCTCCGGGAACCATCACCTTATCGTGGTGGAGAGGTTTGTGTGTCCCTATAATCCTGAGAGCTGTGTTGTCTAGAGCCTTGTGCTCCTGGTAGGGTCTCCCAAGGCAAAGATGTCTCAGTGGAGGGGCCAGACAAAGAATGATTCAGAAGACCCTTATAGAAAATCATTCATGAGGAGAAGTTACCCTGCCTGGAGGAAGCCCGGGGCCTCCGTCTGGAGCCAGGACCAGAGGGAGGGCTTGTTAGCGAGTTCCTGGTGGCTGGGTTTGCCATGGAGCCCAGCCGGGCACAGCCCAAAGAAACAACGTGGCACCATCCTCCTCTCCACCATTTAGATCTGGTGGGACTTACCTCTACGCACAGTCTTGGTTCTGGAACCGTTCTCCTGGATAGGGGATGGACTCTATTCTACTCTGGAGTTGCCCAGGGTGTGACGCGCCAGGCCGATGTAGGGATACTACTACTTGAAAGAGCTGTCAACTGATCACCATCTGGTATTGAGTTGGGTCAAGGGGTGGGGAAAGACTCTGGACAGACTGGTAAGCCCAAACGGGTAGTGGGGGTGAACTGGGAACGTCTGGAGGAGGCCCCTGTCCGTGAGATCTTCTCACTCACACCTCTGGCAGAGCTTCTCTTGCATCCCTGTGAAGGTTGGGGACATTGAACCTGAGTGGGCAATGTTCAAAGCTTCCATTGCTGAAGCTGCGGTGGAGAGCTGTGGTCTCAAGGTCTTAGGTGCCTCAAGGGGCGGTAACCCTTGAACACCGTGGTGGACACCAGTGGTCACAGAAGCCGCCCGACTGAAGAAGGAGGCCTTTCGGGATATGTTGTCCCGGAAGACTCTGGAGGCGATTGCAAGGTACCAACGGGCATAAAGGGCTGCATCATCTGCCGTAGGAGAGTTTCAGAGAAGCCATGGAAAAATACTTTCTGCCGGCAACAAATTGTTTCTGGAAAACCATCCGTCACCTCTGGAGGGGGAAGCGGGGTATCATCCAAGCTGTGTACAGTAAATATGGGATCCTGTTCAGGGCTCAACATTAAGGCTTGTCCGCTTGTCCGGGACAAATCGATTTTTGAAGGGGCAAGTGCAGGAGGATTTTACTTGCACAATTTTACTTGGACAATTAGTCCTATTAAAATGTAAATGTCAATAATGAAAAATGTACCTTCAGTATAGACAGACATGTGTAACTTGTTACGTTATTTTCAGTAATTATTCCATTTAAAAATAATGTAGAGCGCCAGTGCATGCACCACAATGACTGATAATGATTCTACCAGTGTGTGCGGCACATTCTGGCTTTTAAGCCATGGAAGTAAGCCATGGGAGTCCTAATTAATGTTTTATTTTTGGACATAGACTAAAATAGGCCTATGTGTTTACAAAAAAACAGCAATAGGTGAATAAAGCTGTATATTAGTATAACCTTACTATAGTAGGCTTTCGAAAAGAATGTATCCTATAATACAATAAAGCAGAGGTACCTATGTATTAGGCCTATTGTCATTATTAAATATAATAATGACAAAATAGGCTATTAGTGCATGCCCTTACGTCTGTACAGTAACTGACCAATAGCATTTCACTTATTAATTCTGATATGTTAACTCATTAGGCACTATATCGACCTCTGCATCTTTCGCTTCACTCTACTTTCGGTCTTCTGAATTCTTTTGACCGGTTGTGGCATCTTCCTCTTGCAGATCTAAAGCCCTCGATTTAACCCCCTGCGTGGACTTGGTCCCTTTGACTGGATCACTTCACTTCCAGGATGTTTGGTAACTTTTTTTTGTAATTTACAGTTTTGCTCATGGATGGATTATCATATAATAAACATTGTGTCTTAAATGTCGGTTTAATTTGCCCTTCTAGCACTTTGATGTTAGTGTCGGTGGAACTGGAAGCCTACATGCTTCACTTGCTTGGATGTGAAGACTTTTGACTCTTGTCCCTTTCAGTCTCACCCATAAGTTTTCACTCTGCTTAACTTTTCCATGTTCTAAACTAGTTTTATTTCTGACAGAGTGAGAGAGATTCAAACTGTCTCTGTAACTGTTGCCTTGTTCACACGCAGTCTGTCTGTGTGTGTGTTTGTGTGTGTGTGTGTGTGTGTGTGTGTTTAAGCGAGGCAGAGCTACATAATCAATGTTCATTTGGAATAAATCATTAGGCCTCGGGGAAAGGGAGTGTTGGCCTGTGCCGATCAACCTTCAGACAATTTTTGTATTAGTTAAAGAAATGTGTGTGCGACAGTAGGCCTACACTGAAACACATTGCACAGTTACTATATATAAATTAAACAAACCTTCAATGCAAGTAATTTGCATCGATAATTGTTTGTAATCGAGTTAATCGAGTTTGTTAATAAATTGTTTCAGCCCGAGTTGGCTATTTTAACAATAATTAGCTGCAGCGTTCAGGTTTGTACAGGTAAATGTTTGGACAGGTGAAGTATTTGATCTACTTGAAACATTCACCTGTCCAACTGGTTGTTATTCATTCCTTATGGTTGATATAAATTGACTCCTTGATCGTGCACATCTGTGCTTAATGGTTTTAATGGTTTTACGTGAAGTTGTTTTTCATTTTTTTATGCTGTTTTTAATATACTGTACATACTATACAGTATGTACATCTTACATATTTATAATCCCACATTTGAGTGTTTCTTAATAAATTCATCTTTTTGTATTACAAAGTGGTTGTGATTGTATATGTATACCATTATTGAAAATAATGAATACCTTTAGGTTATGATGGTTATACTATTGATCATAATGTTATGAGATACTGTTACTAACATATTTGTAGCCTATTAATAAATCATAACACAGATAATGATGATAATTTCATAATCCATAAAGTGTAGTCAAACCACTACATATACTATACATTGGGTAATTTAAAATATCTAAAAAGTTTATAATGTATTTCACTCATACCTTTTAGCCAGTGTGTTGACATGTTCCCTTATGCGTTCAGAGTAGATGTTGTTCTGGCTGATAAGACTCTCTCCAGCCTCGATTACAGTCTTGATCCTCTGTAGGTTCAGCTCCATGGTTGTGGTGAAGTCTTTGTGTTTCTTTATGGCTGCCTCTACTGTCTCCACCGTGGAGGGCAGCTCCACATGAGCCAGTCCTGACTCCTAGAAGATGGAAGTGACATTAACATCTTTTTGCACATGTGCAGAGAGAGACCGGAGGTTCAGATGATTCGGCTAAGAGATGGCCACGTGTAGTGTTGAATAAAGAACAAAAATGCATTAGTTATAATCAGTTGCCCGGATGGTAAATTATTATAACATGGTAGCAGAGGATGGCTAACAATTCTTACAATGTCCCACCTCGCTACGACGAGAAGACGTTGTATGAAACGTCTGGAAGAATGAATGAAGAATGAACTCTGAATATGGAGGTTAGTTACTAGCCTGGATAAAAGCAAACAAGCATTAGCTGTAGCGCTATCACTCGCAGGAAGAGCGAGGGATACGGCACTGCAAATACCTGCAATTTACCTGAACAAAGATAACGGTATGGAAATATTAATTACGCGATTGGACTCTGTGTTTTTGAAAGAAGAAAAGATAGTTGCAATGTTTGACTATAGCATTGATTTTGAGCAACGGTATAATAGAAAGAAGAAATATGAAATGATACTTCCAGATCAACTCGTCAAAAACTGCAGCTTGGTCAAGGACCTTTCTCGTCACTTTTCGAAGCGTTAGAAAGCCTTTCAGACTTTGGTCATTGACTGTTACGGCAAGACCACGGAGTTACCACCACCGGTTTATTTTTAGCTATATGGGCATGCAATTTCAGAGCAATTATTAGCTCCTAGTTATAGATAAATAATCAATATACAATCGTGACATGTTAAAATGTAATTACTTGAAATCATAGGCTACACACATCTTATACCGAAATATAACTTATAATTTTTTATTTTATGATTTAAAGTAATTACATTTTAACATGTCTGGCATTCAAACTTCATGATAGTGCTTGTTTGGATAAAAAATGTAATCAACTGGCCTTGACTGCATGTACAGAACTTACCTTTGCATCAATGAAGTCAGCACTAAAAAGAGTTTTTGGTGAAAAAACGAATTACTATCGCGCCAATGATTGATTGAATTAATGATGAAGTGTACTATATGGCCGATCAGTGAGGAGGAGGCAACAGACCCGATCGTGCTTTTTCACAAGATAACCGCAACCGGGCGCCGTTGCCTGAAACAAATCCTTTGGACAGATATGGTAGGTGATCAAAGTGTGCAATTTGCCAGAGCACATTCCATTGTGCAAAAGACACATAAAGTAAAGTTAACAGAAGAATGTGTTAGCAAAGACATGGAAGAATGTCACATTACACTGTGTAATAAGTGAATGTGAATCTGATACAGATGTATTTATTTATAGTGGAATCTCTAGGATCTGCTGTGATTGATACTGTCTGCACAAAAATGGTTTGTGGTTAAAAATGGCTTAATGGCTATGTAAAAGAACTGAAGCAGAAAGAAATACAAAACATGGAACACACACCAAGCAACAGGGCTTTTAAATTTGGTCATGGAAAAGTTGTAAACTCCTACAAGAGAATAAAGATACCAGCAAAAATTGGCCAAACAAAATGCTTAATTGACACAGAAGTGGTTCCTGTAGATATCCCGTTATTGTTAAGCAAGGCTTCACTTAAGAAAGCAGGAGATGTGCTGGACATTTAAAATGACAAAGCTGGGATGTTTAAACACCCGGTGACTCACCACCTCAGGTCATTATTGTGTAAACATTTTAGACAAAGACATCACACAGAGTGGTTGTGAAGACGAGATTCTGACAGTTACAACAAACATGAACACACAGGAAAAACAGAAAGTACTGTTAAAACACAAAGAGTTTGGACATGCTTCAGTTGACAAATTACAGAAATTGTTGAGAAGCTCTGGAAACAATGAGGAAAATATTTCCATTCTACAAGCGATAGTTAATGGTTGTGAAACATGTCAGAAATACAGCAAAACCAGTCCCAGACCAGCTGTTGGTCTTCCTATGGCTACAACATATAATGAAACAGTAGCTATTGATTTACATGAACTAGAGCCAAACATAATCGAACATTTCACTCGCTTCAGTGCAGGAAGCATTGTGACCAATAAGCAATCCAGTGAAATCGTCAAACATTTCATTAATGGCTGGATAAGTGTACACGGTTGGCAGAAGTTGTTTAGTGATAATGGAGGTGAATTTAATAATGCAGAAATCAGATAAATGGCAGAAAAATTCAACATGGAGGTAAAAACAATTGCAGCATACAGTACATGGAGTAATGGACTTCTAGAGAGACATATCCAGACCAGACCAGACCAGATCATTTGAAAAGTGAAGCGGGATAATACAGTACATGTGATTAGAAAGTGGCCCTAGATTGGGCATTAATGGCAAATAATTAAATGCATAATGTGGCTATAATATGGATACAGTCCATATCAGTTAATGTTTGGACAGAATACTAACTTTGCTGGTCGACAAACCACTAGCTATAAAAGACACCAGTGTAAGTGGATGGGTAAGACAACATCTTTCTGCTTTACATTCAGCAAGAAAAGCATTCACTGAAGCTAAATGCTCTGAAAGAATTCACAAGGCTCTGCGCTGACAGCTTCGCCAAACAGATGAAACATACACAACCGGAGACAAAGTGTATTACAGAAGGGTTGACTGTCACAAATGGAAAGGACCAGGAGTGGTTATTGGCCAAGACGGAATGGTCATTTTTGTAAGACATGGAGGTATCAGTGTTCGTTTCGTGTTCATTTATCATGACTGCGCAAACTAAATCATTATTTTGCTGATGTTGATAACCGATGTCCCACGAAAATGAAAATTGTAAAGGATACAGATCCAACAGTTATGTCAACTGAACCAGTCATTGAAGCTGATGCAAATCAAAATGTACTGAGTTCAAGAGAAGATGACATCCTAGAACAGCCACATATGCTGAGACAGCCTGGTTGTATCAACTTAAAAAGAGGACAAACAAATGCAAATGCATATAGTGGGATTATACACACAGCAAAGAGCATTGGATGTGCAGGAAAAGTGAAAGGAAAGTATGCAAACTGGTACAATTTGAAATATTCTGAACCAGCTACACATGATGGAACAACCGGCTCAGTGGACATGTCACTCATAGATGATCTGGAGACTGGACAGGAAGACATTCATGAGGATGCGCTTGAGACAAAAGATGTGTCATTTGACATAGCTAAACAACATGAACTGAGTACCCGGAAGAAATGTTTTGTCAAAAATGTGTATCAATAAGGTGGGTGTGCACCCTTAAAGATTCCTCTAATGGAGTAGTTCCAAAAGCTCGTCTGGTTGCTAGAGGTTTTGATAATAAAGAAATTCCAAAAGACTCGCCCACAGGCGCCTCAGAATCCCTTAGGCTGATGCTGGCAGTGATCTGTCAAAACAAATGGAAGCTTTATTCAATAAACATTAAATCTGCTTCTCTACAAGGATCGAGCCATCAAGAGAGATATATATTAGACACCCACCTGAAGCAGAATAAAAGATGTCTGTGGATTTAAAAAAAATACATATGTTTATGGGCTCACAGATGCATTACTTTATTGGTAAACAAAGTTAAGGCAACAATGCTGAGTGGATCCTGCTGTCTTCTACTGGATGGATATAGACAGTAATGTTGATGGGGTTTTGGCTTGCCATGTTGATGACTTCATATGGGGTGGCTCACAGCTGCCTTTCAAGTTGGCCGTGAGGAACATGACTGCTTTAGTTACATTGGTATTGAGTTTGTCACAGTTAAAGGATCAATATTGATACAACAGGAAAACTACATAAAGAATCTTCCTGGGCTATACCTCTTTGCGAAGTTGAAGCTAACCAACTCAGATCAGACGTCAGGCAGATTCTGTGGGTTGCTAGACAAAGTAGACCTGATGTAATGTTTGATGTCTGTCAACTTGCATCTAACATTAAACAAGCATATGTACAGAACATATATGAAGCAAACAAAGTTGTTCGCAAACTACAATCAGCGCCGGTGTCATAAAAATTCCAACATCTTGGAAGAAACGACTCTAAAATTGGTCATTTTCAGTGATGCCTCTTAAGGCAGCCTATCAGATGGAGGCACACAGGGTGGACATCTAATCCTATTAATGGGAGAAGAACGGAGATTCTCACCTATTTATTTATTGGCAGTCAAAAAGACTGTCCTACTTGAGCCCCATACAGGACTCTATTCAGGGTGTCCAGGAAGGCCGGATACTCCAAACTGCTGTTCTGTGCATATGCACAGACCCCTCCCACCACCTGTAGGCGAAGGGAGGCAACCCTCTCGTCTACCGGGGTAAACTCCAACGTAGCGGCGCTCAGTCGGGGACTTGTGAGTATCCCCACACCCGCCCGGCGCCTTACACCCTGGGCAACTCCAGAGTAGAATAGAGTCCAACCCCTATCCAGGAGAACGGTTCCAGAACCAAGACTGTGCGGTCTTAGAGGTAAGCCCCACCAGATCTAAATGGTAGCGCTCCACCTCTCGCACAAGTTCTGGCTCCTTCCCCCACAGCGAGGTGACGTTCCACGTACCAAGAGCCAGCTTCTGCTGCCCGGTCTGGTCCGTCGAGGCCCCTGACTTTCACTGCCACCCATGTGACAGCGCACCTGACCCCCATGGTTCCGCTCACGAGTGGTGGGCCCATAGGATGGACATAGAGGCGCCACGTTGCTTTTTTAAGCTGTGCCCAACTGGGCTCCGTGGCAAACCCAGCCACCAGGTGCTCGTCGGAGAGCCCTCCCTCTGGGCCTGGCTCCAGACAGGGGCCCCCGGGCTTCCTCCGGGCCGGGTAACTCCTTCTTCTGGTATGTCAATGGTATGTCAACTGATTTAGACTGAAAATAAAGTTTGCAAGTCCAGCTTTAAATCTTGGAGCTTTGACTTCATACACCAAGCAAACTGTTAGGAAATTGGTTGTGATATTTGATTGCAGCATGACATTTGACAAGCAAATTAGCAATGTTGTCAGAATGAGCTTCTTCCAGCTTCATCTACTTGCTAAAGCTAAGCCTTTTCTTAAAAGGCATGATTTAGAGAAGGCGATTCATGCCTTTATTAGTTCAAGGCTGGATTATTGTAATGCTCTTTATGTTGGTCTAAGTCAAACATCCATCTCTTGTCTTCAACTTGTGCAAAATGCTGCTGCTCGCTTTTTAAAATTTTTTCAGAAACATCACATCTAGAAGTGCACACATCGTTCTATATACACTACACTGGCTAGTGCATTTTAGAATACATTTTAAGATTTTATTGTTTGTTTTCAAATCCTTAAATGGTCTTGCCCCGGACTATTTGTCCAAGATTTTAACTTTATTTCGGCAAAATCGGCCATTGCGTTCAGATAAACTGGTTTTAGAAGTCTCGAGGTCAAGGTAGAAATGGTGGGGTGATCGGGCTTTCGCTGTTGCTGCCCCGAGAACCTGGAACAAGCTACCTAAGGACATACTATTATGAATGTAGTTATTTTTAAATCACAACTTAAAAGATATTTATTTAGACTGTCTTTTAATACGCAGTAGTAGGGTGTTTCCCTCTTTTTCTCGTTTTTATGTAACATTGTCTGATTTACTGTTTTCCATCCTTCATGTCTTCTATTGTTTTTATTGAATGTGGTGTTGCTCATTTTTGGTTGATGTAAAGCACTTTGGATACCTGTGGGTTGCTGTAAAGTGGTATATAAAAAAATGTTGATTGATTGATTGATTGATTTAAAGGAGTTCACAGTATATATTTTACCATCTTTCAGGCGTACAGTCTTTTACCATTTCACAGGTGTTAGTATATTCCAATCCGCAGATAGAAAACATGCCATTAGTCCATCCACACCCAAATACTTCAGTGTGGAACAGTCTTGTGAGGATCCTGCACTGCTGAGGGGTTAGTGGTGGCTAGGGGGCGTGTCTACTCCTACTGACATAGGCATGCCAAGGCGGAGACTTGTGCCACTGCCCTCTATCACCAAACACACTTGACTCCAATCACTAAATTAACCACCATATGTAACACCCAGCCAAACAGTCACTGTTGGATCGTTCCAGTAGCTACCCGCTATACTTTCCTGACTTTACCTGACTGCCTGCCTGCCTGCTTGCCTGCCTGCCTACCTGCCTGCCTATCCCCCTGCCTGTCTGCCTACCCGCCTGCCAGCCTAAGTACCTGCCTACCTGCCTGCCTAAGTACCTGCCTGCCTATCCGCCTGCCTATCCCTCTGCCTGTCTGCCTACCTGCCTAAGTATCTGCCTGCCTGCCTGCCTATCCCCCTGCCTGTCTACCTACCTGCTATTTTTCCTGTTGTGAAAATTAAGCATAAAATCCTATCTTATCTAAAGCCTGTACCTCTGGGGGTTTACACTCACCTGCGCATAGCGCTATCAGGCCTTAAGGGAGACGTTCAGCAAGATCTTCGACTCCACACGCTCCAGCCGTAAAATCGCCCAGGACATCTTTACACTCCGTCAAGGCAAGAAAGCAGTGGTGGATTATCCTGTCGCTTTTCGCACCATCGCGGCAGAGAGTGGCTGGAATGCGGAAGCCCTTTACAACGTCTATTACCACGGCCTGGTGCCCCACATTACGGATCAGCTCATTCCGCTGGATCTACCAGAAGACTTGGACTCCCTCATCGCCCTCACTATCCGAACGGATAACCGGCTGTCAGAAAGCGGAAGGCGAAAGCTCCAAGCCTCCTCCACCGTCTCTCGTCGCGCTGCCTCCCCAGATCGTTACCACGCCAAGACGTCGACTCCGCCTGTACACCTGGCCGGTGACGTCACTCTCTCCCCTCATGGGGAACCCATGCAACTTGGCCGATCCCAATTAACCCCTGACGAGCGGTCGAGACAACTTTGCGCTGGCCTGTGTATCTATTGTGGTCAGAAGGAGCATTGGCTGTCTGACTGCCCCCTCCGGGAAAACACCAACGCTTCCCGATAGTGGCAAGGTTATTGGGGAGCACAGCCGCGCAATCAGTAACTTTTTCTGAATCCAGAAAACCCCAGCCAGCCCAATTGTTAAGGGACGCCGTCACCGTTCCTGTCAGCCATGGTGGATTCCGGAGCCGATGACAATTTTTTGGACTGTGATCTCGTATCCGCACAGTGCATTCCCACTCGAATGCTCCCTGCTCCACTCACCGTTACCGCATTGGACAGTCGTCTCCTCGCTACGGTTACTCACCAGACCATCCCCCTCACACTCATCATCTCAGGAAACCATCGTGAAACAATCCGGTTTAACATCATCACTGGAGTCGCCTCTCGTTTTGGGAAGACCATGACTGCAAAAACACAACCCACAGCTGGACTGAAGAACGGGTGAGATAAACAAAAGCACAAACTGTCATGCCACCTGCTTGCTGTCAGCACACCCCTCATGTTCCACTCCTTCTGCACCTGCTGCTCCTCCACTCGACCTGACTTCTGTCCCCGCCTGTTACCACGACCTCACCGACGTCTTCAGCAAGACCAAAGCACTCATGCTTCCTCCCCACCGGCCCTACGACTGTGCCACCAATCTGCTGCCTGGCGCTACACTTCCCTCCCAGCGGCTCTATAACCTGTCTTGTCCTGAGAAGGCTTTGATGGAAACCTACATCCACGACTCGCTGGCAGCCAACCTAATCATCTTCATCGTCTCCTGTTGGAGCCGGTTTCTTTTTTGTGGGCAAAAAGTATGGCAGCCTACGGCCCTGTATCGATTACACCGGATCACCATTTAAAACAAGTACGCCCTGCCACTGATGGATTCCGCTTTTCACCCTCTTCACCACGCTACTATTTTCACCAAGCTCGATCTCCGCAACGCCTACCACCTGGTGAGGATCAAACAGGGGAATGAGTGGAAAACCACATTCAACACACCTTTGGGACACTTTGAATACTGCGTCATGCCCTTCGGCCTCGCTGTTTTTCAGGCCTTAGTCAACGACGTTTTCCGTGACCTACTGGACCGCTTTGTTTTCGTCTATCTGGATGACATGATGATTTTTTCTCGCACCCTTAAAGAGCACCAGCACCATGTCCGAGTGGTCCTGCAACGTCTGCTGGAAAATAAATTATATGTGAAGAAAGAGAAGTGTGAATTACATCGATCCTCCCTTCTTTTCTTGGGCTTCGTTGTGGAACCCGGACGTCTTCGCCCTGATCTGGCCAAGGTCAAGGCGGTTCTGGAGTGTCCGGCGCCCGAGATCCGGAAGCAACTACAGCGGTTGTAGTGGCTTTGCCAATTTTTATCACCGCTTCATCCACAATTTCAGCAAAATTGCTGCCCCTCTGAACCTTCTCACGTCACCCAAACAGGCCTTCACGTGGCCGGCTGACGCCCAAGCCGCATTTGTGGACCTGAAGCGGCATTTCAGCACCGCCCCTGTTCTCCAGCACCCTCAGCCAGATCTGAGAACAGGAAGAATAATAAAACTATGGCCTAATACAAGATCTTGGTAAGAGCATTAATTTTACAGAAATTGCCAGTGTTGTAGTACTCGAGACCGGCAGACAAATTAATACGTGTGAAAAATTGAAAGACGAGCATGTTACATTTGGTATAAAATGTAAAAGACAGAAAACACAGGCCTATGGTGCAGCCTGGAGACGCAGTAGGGGCTATATACTACAATATTTTTTACGTTTAGATAAGCATAATTCAAACATCCAAACGATAGCTATTGTTTTAATTTTTCTCAAGTTTAGTCTGTTGGCTAGAGTTAGTAGGCTAATAGCCTGGCTCAGGGGTGCCCAACTCCGGTCCTGGAGGGCCCCTAACCTGCTTGTTTTAGATGTCTCCCTGCTTCAACACACCTGACTCAAATCAATGGGCTTCTGCAGAGACTGATAACGAGCTATTCATTAGAATCAGGGGTGTTGGAACAGGGAGACATCTAAAACATGCAGGGCGGCTCTCCAGGACCAGGGTTGGGCACCCCTGGCCTAGCTAATACGATTAGGTTGTTAAAATTGGTTTTAATAAGCACTCATAAAAAACAAGTTGGAACTATTGTGTGAATTTATTGTTTTCTGTCTGGCCTAAGTTGTATCCCTATTGTTAGATTTTGCATTCCTGGTTCCTGCATTTCTTTTGAAAGCAATACAGAATGCCTGACACTTATTGCATTATATTCTATTATATTTTAAATTACATAAATAAAGACATTAACACCATAAGGATACAGACAAGGCACACCTTGTTGCATAAAAATGAATCAGAATGCAGGAAATAAATCGTTTCATGTTAACATTAATGTAACCTGTTATACAGTAAAATGTGTAATTTAATAGGCTTTGTACAATATTTAATATTCTCCTAAAGGTCTGATAGATTCACCCCAGCTGTTTTTTAATGAACAGACTAGCTAAATTTATATTTAAAAACAATTATTGTCCAAAATAAAGGGCCAGGCTATCTACAAACATAAATAAACTACTGCATTATAGTTTATTACAGTGGATGGTGTGTAGACTCAATTTCTATTTGCCAACAAGGTCTTCTCTAAACAGTTCTCTGGCCAGTTGTCTTAAAAGTCCAGGGCCATTTTTCAGTCCCAGTCTGACCCTGCCACTCACCGACATAATTTTGTTCATTTCTGTGAAGTTGGTTATTAATTGGCCTACTTTCCTAATACGTTGTAGTGATCCAGCTGCTAACACACCACAATTGGAAATTCATGTTTATGAATTAATAAGGTTTGGACTATTGGACTGTGTATAAATGTCTCCACCACCCCCTTTTCACCAGTGGGTCCTGG
>JAODLL010082529.1:0-15310 GCA_026546735.1 Forbesichthys agassizii
GGGGGGGGGGGGGCGTTGAGAGGTAGCAGTTAGATGGAAAACAGACAAGACGTGGAAGATAACGCCCAGAGACCCGCTAAAGGAATGGGGTGCCAATCAAGCCGAGAGATAAGGCTGCAGCCACTCACCGATTCAAAGACATGGGATGTGTTTAAATGGCTATCTGCCCCCAACCCCCTCAGGGAGAGCAAAAGGCGCCGGGGTTTGACACACTTCATTCCCCAACAGTGGGTGGGGAGGCGCTCTGTTAGCTTAATCTCTGCCGCAGGAGCAGCCAACAGTCGCTCTGCCTCTGGAAATACTTAAAGGGGTGGGATTTCTTTTTGGCTGTGGCTGTGTGCGTGGCTGTGTGTGTGTGTGTGCGTGCGTTCGTGCTCGCACACGTGGCTATGCTTGTGTAAATGTGAGACTCTGCTAAATAAGTGTTCAAATCCCACTTCGGACCTCAACTTTAATGATCGATTCTGCTGGTGTATTCATTAAAAAGTGCTTGTCGAGCTGAAGACCCATGTCTCTGCCCTGCCTTAGTGTTTGACTAGAGATACGCCACACCGTCGATACCTAGGCATGCCGTAACAGGGTGCAGGATACTGCAGAATTATTTAAGGTATTCAAATGTGTTTGAATGCTCCTTTCTTTTTATTGTGTTATGCACTGTATGAGTGAATTGGCCAAAACAAAACAAATACACATTAATGTACCGAGGCTTTTCCTTGTCATTGGCTGGACCATGGGTTACTCTTATATTAACATTATATACACATTGATAATAAATCACATAAAGCACATTTGATATTGTAGACATACACTGCATGTCTATGTTTTCTTGCATGGTCAACAGGTTACGCTTATAAGTACGCCTGAAGGCAAATCAAGACTTAAAATAAATACATGAATAAATAGATTTTGGGGGTTGAATTTCCTCACCCTGATCTGTTTGTTCTCTTCCCGTAGCCTCTGGGCCTCCATCTGCAGCCTCTTGCAATCCTCCATGATCTTCTTAACCTCCCCATCGTCCAGAGTGGAGTTCATGGACTTCATGGACAGTGTGGAGGACTCAGACTTCAGAAGGCTGGATGACATCATTTTGTTGGACTCCATGTCATGCTGAGAGCACATGACAGAGGGAACAGTATACGGATTCAAATTAAATGGAAAAAATTGCATTTATTGGCCAGAGGGAACAGAGGTGGGAAAAACGAGAAGTCGCTCGCAAGGGTGTATGTGATTGTGTGTGTGTGCCCGTGCGTGTGTGTCGGATAAGTCACAACAAAACACAATAGCGGCGTGACATTTTGTGGCGAGCAGAGGCAAAACGCTGCTTCGGTTCAGGTATTATGCATGTATACTCTCTGTACATTACACACAGATAAACAACCCGTGCAACCGCAGGTTGCATTTGCCCGTGCAACCGCAGGTTGCATTTGGCAGGGCATTTCCTTCAAATACTTTATAAGAAATGAGGTAACAACAGTAGATCTTTTACTCGCACGTACGTACTGACTTAACCAATCTGTCAAGCTATCATTACTGTATGACACTCTCTCTGCAGCCCTCAGTGAGTAGATCAAGCCGGTTCCCATCAGCATTGTCTCTAATGCACTGTGGTGCACTGTGCCAACTGGGAGTGTGTGTACGGATGGAGTGGGAATCCCGTGGCTTACAATGAACTGAAAACACGGCCCTTTTCTTTTTTCCCCCCCTCTCTCTCCCCTCGTGGTGCACCCGACGCCTGTACGCTGGGCTCAGGGCACGGCTCTACAGCTGTGTGTAGTTTGAGTGGAATCAGAATAATAAACAGCATGCGAGGATGAGCGAGGGGCTGATGATGGCTTAGAGTGTGGCCAGAGGACAGGCCTGGGGCTGGGAAGCATGACAAGACGATGAAAGAGATGGCAGGACAGAGAGACAGAGACAGAGGGAATGGAAAAGAAAATAAGAAGGGAGAGGGAGGTAGGAGAAAGGGGGAGAAAGGGAGAGAGGAGTCAGATGAGACGGGCGAGAGACAGGTCGGTAAGGTACGGTGAGAGAGGGCGAGCACAATTTAAAGAGACAAGGAAACGGGGCAGAGGGAGGACAGCACTAAAGAAAGAAGAGAGCGAAACGAGAGAGGTTGATGCGCTGTAGAAATAAAGACGTGGGCGTGTGGAAGAGCAGGAAAGTGGAGGATTACATGGTATGACACAGTGAGTTGGAGGACAAGAAAATAGGCCTGGATGATCAAAACCGTTTGCAATACAAGGAAATAGCATGTGCTCACCGTTTTCTCGTTCTCTGACGGCAGCTCAAAGACACACCGCAGCTTTGAGTCCATCAGTTCCTCTGGCTTAGCCTCCTTCCACTAGAAACAGAGGGAAGGGACTTTTGAGTTTTATTTGGAGCAATGCATTTCTATTGGATTGAGGTGAACCAACATGGAACACTAGAAGAACATTTCTTATAATACAATCATTTGCTACTCGCCGGGTTCGTGTGGGTGCTGTAACTATAAAATAACTAGAAGCAACAACACGGTTCATTTCACTGACAAAGTACAGTATGCTGAAGACAACCATGATGGGGTAAAATCTAAGATGGCTTCCCAAGCATTTTATGTAACATATCTCCACCACACATTCTAATATAAATTGGACCTTTTGTATGAGATTTTATATATGGCTACCCAATGCTGCCAGCTAACAGCATCATTGGCTAGTAATAGCCTAGCATATTATAAAATATGCTATAGATATTTTTAGGTGCTTTCTTTGACAATATTTAAGTAGAAATATAGCCTATACACTGACAATAACCTATTGACAAAGATGAATAACATTGACATCATCTTTAGATTAACATGGCAGTGAATGAAGAATGCTCCATTTTAGCATCCCATCGCAACATGGGCCCACTCTAGTTTCAAGGCAGAATACATTGATCCCCTGGCTATAACGCAATCAAGAAGTTTGCCTGTAAAGTACATGATCTTACACACCAAATAGCACAATCTCAGACCAAAACAACTTTAGCCTTTGCAATGGTTCTGAAGGACCACCCTACATGGCATTGAAGGGAGAAGTGATTTACTTTTGCTTTCTCCAGAATGACGCCGGTATATTTTTAATGCTTAAAATATTGTAAATTGTTTGGAGAAAAATGTATTTTTCAGGGCTTTCAGTGCTGCCTTTCGGTCTTGAGTGTGAAAATTCAGTCAGTTTCCGTATACAGCAGCCCATGTCTGTATACAGGTCTTTTAGCAAGTGTGTTGATATCCCCGCTGTCTGCATCCACTGCTGCTCACAGTGTAGAAGGGGCTTCTGGTTCAAATCGATATAGTTGTAAATAGGGGTGCACAATATTGATAAAATGTGATATTACGACCATGATCATAAAAATTGCAATATCGATATTAATTTAGATATGTTTAAACATAAGTAAAAACTCAAAGGTTATTGGGAAATGCATCAAAGAATATTCATAACATATCAAAACACATTTTCAACTGACAGGCATATTGGACTGGTACAACAGTTCCAATTGCAAGCTACCGAGGAGGCATTCTTTTTGGCCACTAAATGGTAAATGGTAAATGGACTGCATTTATATAGCGCATATTTATCCAAAGCACTTTACAGTATTTTGCCTCACATTGACCCATTCACACACACATTCATACACCGATGATTGCTGCCATGCAAGGTGCGACAAACCACCGGGAGCAGTTAGGGGGTTAGGCATCTTTCTCAATGATGCTTACAGGTAGGTCAACACCAGTTAGCTTCCTCAGCCACACATCTGACTTTTCTGTATAAATCAAACACAGCTAAACCAAACAGCAGATGGATGTATCCATCCACAAAATAAACAGAATATTGCACTTCTTGCAACGTTTTTGATACGATATTGGGCAACGTGATATTGCGATAACGATAGTGAGTGGATATATTGTGCACCCTTAGTTGTATAGGTGCTGTGGAATTAGATCTTATAAATAATCTATGTGGTATTTGTAAGATGCATCAAGATGTGGAACAGGGGCATCATCTGTCCCCTTTAAGTATAATGTAGTGTACATAAAGGGGTCCAGTGTCATGCTGATACTGTATACTGATCTTCATTATTTATTTCATGTATAATATTCTATAACTCCTCTTACAGTGACAATTTACTATCAGGATTCAGGAGGGTACATTGTTCCCTCCAGTGTTTCTCTAACCTCCGAAACAATCACACGACTTGCACAATAGCTCGTGGGTAAGAAATCTTGTGACAATTCAGTGTGGTAAGTCAATAAAAGTGCCATTGAGACACAGACCACACATACACTTGAACATGTACATATGTGCGCGCACACACACAAGGGCTAATGAGATGCTTTTGGGAATCGATTGTTTGATTTTTGATTGTGATCAACATGATTTTATAGAATTTTAAACGTTGTCTAGTCTTTTTTTTTTTTAATACTTATGCCAGTGTTTGCATGTGTGAATACGTGTGCGCAGGAATGAGCTATGACTTCACTTTGGGCCTCGTGGTTCCAAATGCTGAGCGCATCGGTCTGCATTTGAGGTGCAGCCTCCATTTACCAGGAGTGGAAACACTCACCACTCCCTCCATGTCGGCCATGTCAGGTGGAGCCAACATGGACTGGACCATGAACTTGTGTTTGCTCTTCTCATTAGGGTCGTAGTCAAAAGGCTGCAGCATAACTGCAATAGAAAAACACAAGAAGAGGGCTGCTGTCATCACTTGCTAGGGGTGACGGCACTTCACACATTCCTCTTCTGAATATTACTAGGCTGCTCTCACCTTTGCCTTATCCGCCACTACTCCGTGACACTTTATAGTTTCTATCTAGTTTGCGTCATACGAATTACTGCAGACTCCAGGAAGATCAATTTGATTTTTAGATTAAATAAGGCAACAGATTGACTTCTCCTTGAGCTGGCCACTGCCGACCATTTGATACACTCAAGCTGTTCGTAAGCAACCTCTCCTCTATTAACTGCTTCAATTGACCTTGTTGTATTAATAAGGAATTTGAGAGTGCCAAATTGCCATATATTGGCCAAATGTCCTCTAGTCTAGTCCATAGCCCTGGTGCTAGAAACACGGTGGAGATTATTTATTTGTTATTACTAATCAATATTCATGTTACCATGACATCAAAACACAGATGCATCTCAAATTATTTCCAGGGGGTAATTTTTCTTACAGCTTCCAAACGTGTTTTTTTTTTTTATCATTACATATCATATGTAGATTTGGAATAATACTTTAACTCGCTCTGTCATTGGTTTGTTATTTGATGTCATTCCAGTAAGTGAAAAGGTATTTGAAAACTTTAACAATGATTTACATACAACACATGTCAGTGTAGCTAAATGGCTGGCAGTAAAGTGGGGATGAAAACAGTGACTGATGGGTGATCTTTCTTTGCCCTCAGCCAGGCTCGAATTCAAAGCCAAATATTACATCAATGATAATTCTGTGTGCAGTGCATGTGCAATGCTTTGGCTCTCGTAAGAAACAAATGATGTCTTCATTTTCAAAGCCAGTGTTGCCGTTCTCAGATGTGGCTACCAGGATGGTTCTACTCTATGGCACATGTCAATTCTCCCTGGAGTGGAAAACCACAGCGCTGTAGTGCACCATTAGAGTAATCAAGGCAGTTCAATATCACAAACCAGAACCAGACGACAGGAACAGATTGAGAACGTCCTGTTTCAGTCAGGGCCAATTTGCACACCCATCCACCTTTGGCCCAAAGGGACAATATTGGAGAATGGAAGCAGGAAAGCGTGCAAGTTCTTTGAGTAACTGACAAACATGAAAGGGAAAAGGGATAAATAATCTTTGATCTGCAGATTTTAAACATACCTTAAAAAAAAAGGTATTATTCACACTGGCCAATCATTCATAAAGCTCTTAAAGTTCAAGCAGGATGGTAATCTTAGTGCCTACAGTACTTGTTTTGATGAATGAACCTATTAGAGGGCAGAGGAAGGATGTTAAGAGGAAGTTTGCTTTTCTGTTGCTAATTAATTGGGACCCTTGAGAATAGATGTTAACTGCAGCTTCGATTAGATGTTCACCTTCAGCTGGTTTACAGTGGTCCAGCTATTGTTTTTTTTTACATTCACAGTAACAAAACAACACGGGAGAAACTCTGCTAAACATGCGTCAAGGAGTCTGCTGAGGAAATCCCACACACTTTTATAAAACACTGTTCACCTGCAATAGAAAATAAAAAGAACCATGCCCTCCTGTCCACGTATGCAATGTTATTAATAAGGACGGAGCAGCAAACCTACTGAGACATAGCTTGAGGGTGGGAAAGAACCTAAAATAAACAGAGTTTTCAAGATATAGACCTTCAGGAAAAGGTTACCGCAACTTATGAGTTCTACTCATTAAGCTTGGTTCTAGTCAGGCTTCTCATAATAGCAGCGTTGAGCTTGGTTTGCTGATTGTGTTCTCTTGGGTCCATCTAGTTCAATCAAATTCATTAGGAAGAACTGTCAACTACATATCAGCAAACCTACGAGAGAGGGAATACGCCAACATCAATGAGTCTAATGTCACATGCGGGTAAAATTTGGCTACATCTCTAAAAATGTTCATTAGAAGCCCTATTTTACCTAAATGTTATCAAATGTTTTTAAAAAAAATGTTTATTAAGGAACCAGCCAATGCGGCAGATGGTCAGTTGTCCTGCCTGATATTCTATATTATTTTGTAAATATACAACACTTTCTGGATGAAATTGGATAGGAAGTGTAATCCTTCGATGAGTGATGAATGTTTCCTGAGCTGTTAAACTGTGGCCATGTTGAATTTATTCTATATGATCACTGTGGCTAGCAAAGTAAAGGTGACAGAAACTTTCCCATTCCACAAGTGTTGACATATCACAAGAGCTTCTGACATTTTCCCTTAACCATATTTGTTGACACAAAAACTCTGAGACATTCACATTACACACCACAGCATTGGACGCAGCATAACAACAATCAAATTCAGCACTATTGCTGGGGTAAGGACTACATGTACATATTATGTTTCAACTGGGTTATGCTTCAAAAGCTCTGCGCCTATCCTCAATTAACGTTAAAAATTACCCTTCAGAGGAATGTACCGTACTGTATCTGATAATTCCCCTTAATTCAAGCACTGCTCTATACTTATAGTACATTAGCAGTCTGATCAATTCACACAAACCACACTGGAATAGGGGCATATACTTTAGCATAAGCCTGTAGCATTCACCCCAGTAGCTTTTCAGTGTGCAATATGTATGTGTCCCTTGTGGAACTGAAACCAGTGACCCTTTGCCATCCCATTAGGCCTGCTGCTCTGATTACAATTAGATAACCGCTCACACCGTAACCAGATTGGCCAAAAGGCGGTTACAGTTTTCAATCCCATAGAAGACTGCATTCCCAACGGCTACATCTTTGACCTGTGTTAGCCTAATGAGATTGACAAATAACGCCGGCTAACAGACTGGACGGTGCTGATTTGTCGCCCACTAGTGACTACAACCACACAGTCCCAAGTGAGATAATGTACGGGGGGGGGGGGGGGTGTGATACCAGATCTTGTGTGTGGTAAAATGACCCCAGGCCTGGACACAGACCGAGTGTGGCCTGCCAAAGATAGAGTACAGAGAGAAGAGACATACTGGGTATGTAGGAACAAGAGTGTAGGAACAAGAGTGAATAGTATTATTATGCCTTTAGTGGGGTGTGTATGTAATGTGCATAGGGTACACTAACAAGGCTGTGAGCTGTAGGCCGACGTCCCTGCTTTAGCCTCGCTCTGCTCATTAATTACCTGAGACATTGATTGAAGTGCCTGCATCTATTATGCCGCTGTTTGGTCGGACACAATATCGGCGCGGCGCCGTTGTCTTCACCTTAAAACACACATTCCTGTCTGTAGGGTTGGAAAGCTTGAGAGTCGCCGTGACAACGTCTGAGAAAGGACCTGTAGAGAAGGCAGTGAAAATCAATTAAACGTTATGATACTGTCACCAACCACCAGGAAGTTCTAATAACAACAAATTAATGTCTCTTAATAAGGAGTATAAGTGACAAAAATTGCAATCTGTTATGAAAGGTATTTTAGTTTATCAATGTGTACATTTAAAAAGGTTTTTGAAGTTGTCTAACACAAAACCATCCACCATTACCAAGACATAAGCATGTGTTTGTGATCAGAAATAATAATGAAAGGTCCATTAAATTAGAAAGCTTTTAGCCTGTGTCTATAATCAACCAAAATGTATTCGATCTGTGATATTTGCATTTTAATGTCACATACTGTGGCTGACATTTATAATGGTGAGCTGTATGCTATTATGAATTTGTGTTAGTATTGTGAAATCCATTTTAATTATCCAAAAATGTAAACCATATATCTGCATTGAGCCACATTGTATTATTCTGCTAGCTATTGCTATAAACTCAATATTAGCAAATTTGTTTGCATGAAGGTTCACTCAGCTACTCTGCAGGTCTGACAAATCAGCGACCAGTGCGGGTGGCTAAGTGCAATGACGCTGAAGTCAAGCGTTTGTTTAAAAATGTACAGTAGTTACAACAATGGTAGCGGACGGTGTTAGAGCTAGATAAAGCGATACGAACAGCTGTGTCAACGCCAATTGGATAAAGGTTGGTCCAGTAGTTTTAAAATTACACAATTTTCTAAGTCAACTAAAATGCAAAGCCTGAAAATAATCTCCAATATAGCATTTTCAGACCAAATTCATAAAGTGAATACTGGTCTAAGATCAGGCAGCACATACAAGTACTGTATTTGGAGCTACCAAAGTAACATTTAGATAAAGAAGCAAGCCTAAAATATTCCACACTGTGCACTAAATCAATTATGTGATGACCTAAAACATTTAGAAAAATAATATATAATTGTTTTAAAAGGACATGAACTAAGGCCATATCCAATAATCAGTGGCTCTGCAAATTTCTAGGAGGAAATGCTCACTTAAACGGCCATGTTATACCAACAGTCACAGTACTGTACATAACTTACAACTACGAGATGCTCACAGTGAGCTCTGGCAAAATATTTAAAATGTAGCTAGGGGCAAGACACAGATGGGCTATAAATAAAATACAGCAACCAAAGTTAAAACCGGGTAGATATTGGGATCTTTGCATATATGTAAATACACAGTTGATTACTCTGGTATTATTAGGCTATATGCATGCATATCTTGAAATACCTTGGCAGGTTATAAAAATACATGGGGTATACTAAAAATAAATCACACCTCAACCATTGCCTTAACATATTAGGGGTTTCAATGAATGCCACTGAATACTGTACATCTGATCTACAAATAAATATAACATTAAAACCTCAAATTAAGATGGCATAAATCATCTATAAAGTAGCTTACCCACACATTGTTACTGACATATGTAACTGTAAACAAAAAAACTGAATAAAAGATTGTGGATTTCACTTGTAGTACAAACAAATGTACTGTTGCACATTAGTTTACCAGATTTTATCTTTGTGTTAAAGCTAAAATAACAAATACGTGTGTGTCTAATAACATAATATAATGTAGGTCGATTTTCAATGTAATCAGAAAAGGAACCAATTTTAATCAGGCTATACCATAATATTACGTATGATGCACTTGCATTTTAAAACTATTAAATGTATAGTGGCTAATAGTAAACCTATAACACACTGAAAGGCTATGGTTGACAGGTTATTCCATCTTGGGAGCTGTCACTATTAAATGACAGCTGGCTGGCCAGCAGAGCGACAGCCAATCAGAGAGCAAGCTAATGTTAGCTAGCTACAGATGCTAATTATGTTGGTTAACACACGTTGAAGTTAGTGATTAGTTGCATTGTCAGTTGTACCGGTACATGCTTTTTGTGTTAACTATACTACCACTAAGCACACTGCTATATATATATTGCTTACACACATCACTGACAGTGACAGGTACTGCAGCAGACAGGGCCTGACTAGCCACGCAAGCTAATATAGCTAACTAGCTAGCTGTCACGTTACGGCGTGGGCTATGAACGATCCTGGTGAGCATCCTTTAAACTACATCTTATTGCTTTCAAACAGAAGTTATACTCTCACGATGAGTACTGCAGGATATCCCAAACTTCGCTAGCGTAACATTGGCCTGGATTCCCCACCCTGCTGGCAGACATAGCTCCCCCCTCTTGTCATAGCTGGGCCCTCCCCTCTTACCTCGGAATTTCAGTTCGTGCTGAGGCTCCAAGAGCAGAACCTGTTCTTGCCTGGCCATATCCCAACAGCTCGACAGGGATTAACGTAATGCAACCAGTTTCTGTATGTTAACCCTGATGTGACAGTGCTACGTATTGCAAAATGTGTGACGAATAAGTAGCGATAGTTTTCCTGTCCCCTGGTTACTGGTGCTACTCGAGCTACTAGCGGCTGTTGTGATGCAGCAGGAAGGGAATGAGAGAGGTTTGTGCGACGTCACAGCCCCTGCATAGCCACTCAACGGGGAGTGTGAAGGGGTGATGCAAGGTGCACAAGGCTGAACGAGACGACCACCGTTGCATGAGGTGCACCATCAATCTTCTTACTGGGTTACGGATTACTTACACTATGTTTGCATAAATCCACATAATGCTCTGCTGTTCACATAATGGGTTAGTTAGGCAAGCACCAGTGTTGGATAAGTGAATTAATAGCCTACATTTTCATAATATGAAAAATACTGATAGGCTAGGTCAATACATATTGATAACACAATACATAACAGTGGATTAAGTATTTTTTTTACAAATTACACCACCATATTTATGTTTGTCATATGTCTTACCTAATTAGCCTATTAAAAAAATACCTAACCTAATGCCTCACCTAAATGCAACCTTACTGGGTCTGCCTGAGTGCGAAGAGGTTGTCAAGCAAATGTTCTGCCATGTAAACACCATTAGAAGTGCAGTGGGAAGCTTTTCCCAAGTCACACATAGCTCAAATGTCAAATATACACGAATACATATATATAGCAAGAGGCTGACTGCCAGCAGAGCAATGTCACCATATCCTCGTGGAGTAAAGGTAGAAAATCGTTTACACAGTATAGGCCTATACTGTACACAGTATACCCTCATACACACAGACAACTGCAGTTCCCCACACTCCTTTTATTAGTAAACAGTTTGACAGTTCCCTTTTAAAACATTAAGATATACTCTGCTAACATGTCTTTTTGTTTTCCTTACAACTGACAAGAACCAATTGATACGAGTAAAACGCTAAATATGGCAACTACAATGCAGACGGAATAACTGCAAATTGTATACAATGCTCTACTGCTGCTTTACAAATGGCTACAACAATAAAATATACTCTGTTGGACAAATAAGTCAGTCTTCATTTGTGTGGAGATGGTGGTATACAATGGGGAAAACACACAAATATAAAAAACAATCACCATAGGTTTGTACATCATATTCCTAGGACCAGCCTAAGATTGGTGGTATTTTTCTCCTTTATCCGTTCAAAATTGGCAAAACAACACAAACAAGTGTTGAGACATTTGAAAGATACTGTGTAATATGCCACATTGTAAATCATTATATGTATTAAAAAGAAAGAAAAAAGTTTAACACTTCATAACATGGTTGCAACGTGACAGAATGTAGCATCACGTTCTGCTTATTGAATGGAGCTATAAGCAATAATGACATTATGTTTTACAGGATTAAAGCATATTTAATCACCTGTTAGGTGACAAACACAAACACACACTTTTGCCCATTTGGATGAAATGTCGCTTGGTACCAATCTGTAAAACATTGTTATTGTAATGTGCAAATAAATATGAATCATTTTCAAAGTGCAGTACAGTTATTTTCACAAACATGCACGCACGCACACATGCACACACACCATTTTTTATATTTGTGCTGTAATGGATTTCTGTGATTTTAGTTACCATAGTTTAGGTCACATTTGAAATGTTTTGCATTGACACATTTTGCACTTTGTAATAGAGAGAATAGCAGTCTTGTCAGTATGTTTCCATTATCAGGAAGATGTGTTGGTGATTTAAACTGGAAAATAAATAGTATTGTTAATGCAGTGCCTGGCTATCTATCAATCAATCAATCAATCAATCAATCTTTATTTATATAGCACTTTTCATACAAATTCATGTAACACAAAGTGCTTCATGCTATGCTGGTATTAACTTTATAGTTATAGTGTGTGTGTGCTTATTCTATTAAATAATAAGTAAAAAGATAAATGAAAAATGTTTATGGTTAATTTTTTGAATTAGTAAAGACCTCACAAGTCTATCTCCCTTAACAGTTTTAAAATAACAGTAAAATATTGCAGATAGTTCAAATGTGATTCCAGAAAACTAAAGCACAATATTGCAAAACAAGTTAAACAACCTTATTTTAAAAAAAGCTGTGAGACAATCCATACAGAATTCTGGAAGCAAGTTCAGCGTGCATTTGCCGTGGGAAACGTTTTTAGATGTGAAAATAAGTGTACTCAATATCAGCATTATGCATTAAGACAATCCAAAACATGGTCACTCTGAGATGCTGACAGTGTGACCGAGAAAACCTTTCTGTAGTATGTGGAATACAGTAACCAAATTCATCAAAGGGGTCAACATGCACAACACAACCATCTGCTCTGTCATGGAACAATTGTAACTATATGAGCCTGTGTTGACAGCTCTGCAATGGCCACTATATCCAATACCAACTTTTTAACATTATACCATCCTTCATGACTACACAATTACTCTCTCTCTCTCTCTCTCTCTCTCTCTCTCTCTCTCTCTCTCTCTCTCTCTCAACAGACAACAAACAAACAAACAAACAAACAAAGCTCTAAATTACATTAGACAGATTAGATTTAGTAAAATAATTGATTTTGTAAATAGGAACGTGTTCTTTCACAATACGGGAAACTTAACGAGATATTTATTTGTTAGGGTAAAAGAACAAAAAGGTAACTTTCACCTACTAATAAGTATTGTCCATCTAGCCACTGAAAGCTAGTGAACTCCATTCCAAAGAGAAAAACAAGTAACAAAGTCTCATTGTTGTTTAGGTTAACATAATTGACCAAATAATTGATATATACATATTTAGTGTAGTTTTTTAAGAAATACCTTAATGAAGAAACAATATTTGTCTTAATGTCCTTCTTTACATTTTAGTCTACCAGAAAGTAACTGTCACTTAACACTTAATGAAGTTGGCTAGATGAACAAATATTGTTATGAGAAAATAATTGTAGGTTTGGATTTCATTGCAAGGCATGCTGCCAATTAGAATAATATACATTTATACCTGCCTGAACCTTTAAGGAAGGAAGACCTAAATAAGCAAAAACATATTTACTGTACTATTTACTATATATGATTTGTTAGGGGACAAAAAGGGAATGCATTCTTTGAGAATAGCATTGTAGAAATTGTTAATTCACATCGTTTTGAAATACAAAACATCCAGAATAAACTGTGTTATTGAAATCAACCTTCCTCTGCAAAACTTCTGGCTCCATACCACTGAATGGTGAAAAACAAATAAAATGTTAAAATCTTTCAAGAAATAAAGTCTTTTTTGTGTATGCAGTGCCTGTTTGCGGCAAAAAATGCAAGTACGGTTGTCTTTGTAGTGACTCTGTTGGACTCTTGCTTTGCCGTTTTTCTTATTATCAGTTGTAGTTATTAGCTAAATCAGCCCAGGAAAGCCAGTTTGGGTAAGGGTCATATTGACGGTCAATGACAACATCAGCAGCACGTCTTACGAGATTCTGAAGGCTGCCGTCCAATTTTGAAACTCTTTCCTGAAGTTCCTGCAGAATCTAGAACTGGGATGCGTTGACCTGTGCAGAAGCGCGAACACACACATAACTCTTTAAATACAGAAAAACAATTTACTGTACATACTGTAATACATCTGACCATGTTGTTGTATAGTATAATAGGACAGCACTAAAATGCAAAAGTAGTAGTAAAAATCAAATCCCATTTGCTAAATTACACACTAATGGTGTAAAAAATTACCAAAACATATAGTATCACACTCACTTATCTCTATAAAGACTTCATTGATGTTAATGGCATTCTTGGCACTGGTTTCCACAAAGATGGCATGGATGGAATCGGCATAATCCTTAGCATCCCTCTCAGAGACTTCCCTATGAGTTGCATCAGAATGATTACACTACATTATGGATGAAAACCACAGCTGCAAATCATCCATCCATGGTTGGATGGATTTAAATTAGCCTAAAGTACTTTTAAATTAATTTGAGAAATTCCTGGATGACGTATGCAATTTATTATAAAAATCTACAATTACTCATAGAAGAAGAATGAGAGTGTAACATATTTCCCTGATGCTGCATTATGTTTAGTTGTCTACTATGAATAACTATGGCTTCCCAAGTGCCATGCACCTGCCATCCAATCCACATATTGGTCATCAGGTTGCACCACAAATGCCGAGTGAGCTGTAAAACAGCCGATATTCCACTAACTGTCTCTCTTAAAATTACAGTATAAATCAGATTAAAACACCTGACTTCTCCTTGCAGGTCAGAATGTACTCAATATCAATTTCAATAGGGTGTGTGAATATAATATGCCATCCTGACAATGGTATACTGTACATCTCCAGCGTCACAAAAGTAGATTTTTTTGGGCAACTGTAAATAAAACACTGTATTTAATGTTTTTCTGGATTATGCAAAAAAGAGAATATGACCACATCTTGTAACTAGGCAGATTTTTGTCTACACACAGACAATACAAGATATTATCACTAATGGAATCTAGTGTAGGCTTACCTGCCATCTGATAGGTCACACTTGTTGCCAGCAATAGCTACCACTATATTCGGAGGCCCGTGCTGGCGTAGTTCCTTCACCCAATTCTTCAGTGTTTGAAAGGATTCCTGGAGACAAGGTATTGTGAATGTGAATTAAAACAATGTATTGATGTAATGTGTGTCCTTATTTATCACTAGAATAGGAGTTTGTTTGGTCTAAGCAAAAGAGCAAATTACACAATGATCAATGACGAGAATAGAAAGCTATAAATCACTTTACCTCTTTTGTAATGTCATAAACAATGATGGCCGCTGCTGATCCTCTATAGTACATTGGTGCCAGTGCACGGAACTATGGGAATATTTAGAAAAAGAAAGAACAGTATTAGCACAGTCACTCTAAAGTAATGTTATATATATATATATATATATATATACACACATATATACAGGGAGTGTATATACACATGTATATATATATATATATACACATG
>JAODLL010082531.1:4602-15305 GCA_026546735.1 Forbesichthys agassizii
GAATTAGCTCCCCCCCCCCCCCCCCCCTTCCCCCCCTTGGATTACCGGTATGCAGACTGTAGCCTACGGAGCAAATATTTTACAGTGTTGCACATTAGGAATAAATAGCATATTGAAGGATCAAAGCCTTTTGGTACGCCTGCTGTTTCTTACTCTAGCTCAATTTAACAAATGCTTTTCATGCACTTTGTGACAAAGTTCTTTTCACCTGGTAGCAGATGTCCAATTTACAATTTAGAGAAAATGTTTTGTATATCAAAGGCATTGGCATACGTAGTGTGAAGCACTTTGTGTTACATGAATTTGTATGAAAAGTGCTATATAAATAAAGATTGATTGATTGATTGATCAATGGCATTATGCAAAACATCTAAATTTGGTATTCCTTCTAGAATTAATGTTATACGCTGCAGATTTATTGACACGCAAACAATGTGTTGTTACAGGAAAGGAGGTTTAGGAATAACTGCCTCTGGAAACGCCAAGAGTCAAACATCAGCAGCTCACACAAATGACATCGTTACAGAGGCACACAATCAAGAAGAAAGCAGGAGGAAAATAAGGTAGCTATCACTTTAATGGTTGCCATGGAGACCAGCGTGCTAAATGTTGCAGGGTGGGGGGTTCTCTTTTCAAGACATGTAAACATAGCCAAACCCATTGCCAGGCAACACATACTGTGGTAGATGCCATGCTGAATATTAGAAGGTCAATTCATTTTGCACAGAAGTCAAGGGCATGACAATTCTGCTGAGGCTTGAAAGATGTCTTCCAACTTTCTTTCTGCATGTGATACGTGCTGTTGTCAAGGAAACAACTGTCATAATATAATTATTGTACTATATAGAACCAGTTATAAGTTATACCGCTGTTATGACTTGTTTACAGTATGTTATCTTTCCTGCCCCGGTTAGGTCCGTAAATACCAACTCTAATTTAGTTTACACATGCTTCACAGTTTGACGGATTGATCATATTTACTTGCATTTCATACAGTCACTGACTATCTTTGTATGTTTAACCATTGTACGATTTTTGAAACACTTTAGTTGCACAGAATATTAATGCCGTCCGGTGTGCAGTATGAGTTTTTACTATGACCAAATCAAGGTCATTAATGAACAGCGTAACACAGCATAATAACGCCCTTCAATGATAGGATGGCAGCAGCCTCGTGAAACGATCACAGCAACGTTTTTTCTCTACATACAGTGCAATACATTATATAAAAGACTGGACTATAACCTCTTTAAGTGTCACATTTTGACCCAGGTAAATTCAACACATTCATCACTCTCATGAAATCGTCTGTATAGAAAATGCCTTGATATTCGATAGCTGTTGGATGAGCCACCTACCCGTTAAACTGAACACCCTCTTGCACATGACGTGTGTATGTGTGTCTCAGCTGTCTGTGGCTGTAAATAAATAAAACATTTAAATAACACATTATTTAACCAGCCTCATGCACCTAATACTGCTATGTTTAAATATGTAAACCAACAAGCCTTCTAATTTGTACATTTACACTTGCTGGTCTGAATGTGTGAAAATTCTATGTTAATGTATGTATGTTTATCTATATTTTAAAGCAACATTTGTTATATTGGAGAATAATTTGTACTGTTAACTTAAAGAAACAGTGTAGGTGTACGATTGCTGCTAGATGTCACACTAAGTACCAAGGAACTCAGACTAAAAACAAAAACAGTTTGGGACAGTATGAAAAATGCTATTGAAAACACAATAGGACTGATTTGTGAAATCTATTCACCCTGTACTATTTTGGAAACAGTACAACAGCACATTCTTTTATGTTTTTCCTTTATAATTTATAATTTAGCATTACATTTCCTTTAGTTACACAAAAGTGTTTGGATTACTGAAGACACATTACAAAATGTCACTGAAAACTCCTAGTCTGAGAATTCAGTCAGTTCCCAAAGCAAACGCGTGGATATTGGATGGTCTCCGTTTTGCTTTTTAAACTTGTTATCATAAATTATCTACATTGTGTGTTTTGTGTTTGTGCACAATAAATAAATATTGGTCACATAAGACTGTTAAGCACAACAAAGTTTGTACGCAAGAAATTAACAGTTTTTTACATCCAATACATCTTTTGACACTGAAACACAAACATGCACACACAAACATGCACACACGTGCACACACAGACACACGCATGCACGCTCTCACACACACACACGCACACGCACAGGCACACCCGCACACAAATTATAAACCAGTGTGTCAAACTGTATGGTAAAAATGCATTTCCAGCCCAGCCTGCTGGGTGTTATAATGTTCCAGTGTCTTTATAAATTCATGCTGAGAAAAACAAGATGTCTGTGATAACACTAATGCATGGACATGGCAGTGTGGAACGACACAGTGGGTCGCCATTTCCTTTGTGGCAGCTGTACTAGTCCCTTGAGAAAAAACAAGCTGGAGCATCAGCATCTGAAAAGGGATAAAAAAGATGAGAGGTAGCCATGGCAACAGCAGACTCACATGGCAATAACTGCTCTGTACCCGAGAAGAGAGGAGCAAGATGGAACAGAGTACAAGAGAGGGAGAAAAATGAGAGGCTAGTATGGAAGGCAGGCAGAAAGCCACAATTAGGTGGTTCTGAATTCAACCCGACTGGGCTTGAGGACGGAAGAAGAAAAACTGAAGAAGAAAAATCGGGGGTTGGGTGTTCGCCTTGGTTCTCCTCCTACTTTGTTGCTCAGGATTTCCCGATGAACACAAAAATGATGACATCATTCCGTTTTTAATCCCACCAATCTGCAGGGTTGCATTTTACTCCTACTAAACACACAGGAGACAATATTGGAGAACTAAGCACACCACCCTCATGAAAGGTGAAGACGGTGATCCATTGCCTGTTCCTATTAAGTGTAGTCATGCCTGCTTGAGTTAAGACGTCTGCAACGCCCCCCAGGTCGTCACTGAAATTGGTTTAGGGACACACTGGGAAATGCCTCCGCTCGTTCTTGTCCAATACTCCAAAGTTACTACAGTACCTACTGCAATTGAGCAACCTAACCCTGGTAGTGTAGGCGTGGTTGTCATGGTCAGGCTGAGGCCACTCCACTGTTCCAGCTGACTCCGGAGTGGGCTAACAGCTCCTGGAGGTTAGACTCAGGGTTACATAGTGGACCAACGGTGGTTCAGGGGAGGGCTGGGCTAGACAGCAGTGCTCCGCCCCAGCAGAGGGAACACCGTGGGCATACCACAGGTGGGCTCCAGCCCCCGGATGTCCTGTACGCTTTCCGGGTGTGTCCTGGCTTCGCGGCGAGGCATGGTTGCCATGGCAGCGGTGGCCTGTGCGGGCAGGTTGTTGTGGTTAAGGTCCACCGAGGATAAGAGGTGGCTCAGCGAGTCCCAGCGCCTGGAGGAGGGCAGTCGGATCAGGGAGGAGTAGCTGCGCTCCGACCATAGCTGCGCCGGCGGGGGCTTGCTCGTCTCCAACGCCAACGCCGCAGGGGGTTCCTGTGGTTCCCGTTGGGGAAGGGGGAATGGCGGGACGTGGTGAGCGGCCGGCTTGAGGAAGGTGGCGGGGGGGTCTGCCAGCACTTCGCTGTAGGGCGGGGGAGGGTCCTCCATCAACACAGCATCCTCATAGCACGGCGGCTTCCCAAATACCTCCGTGTCTGGAAGGTCAGGGGTCAGAAGAACACGGTTTAGCACCTGCTCATTCACTCAACTGAAATACACTGTACCAGCTAGAGTAGCAGCAATACAATTTAAGATAAGATTTAAGACAATTTAGTACTAGCAAGTAAGGGTTACAATAATAGAACTACAGGGAGGCTCGTGTCAGGTATCGGCTAATAGGCGAGATTGTTAGTGGTGATGGTAACTTGGCCTGCCTTTAAGCCTGTGTAAGTCTCTAATTCCCACCTGCTCTAATTCCCACTAACTGTAAGATGCGTTGGATCAAAGTGCCTGTAAAATTGTAGCTGTATTTCACCCATGACATTTCTCTTAGAAAATGCACAGACTTTAAACTTTAAACACCTCAACAATGGTAACTCAATAGAAAGTAGCACAGGAATTTCTAAAAAGGATCACAAATAAGTTGGTTTGGCCAAGTCCTAGGGTACTACACTGTGCAGACATATGTTGTTTTGTGCTGTCAGTTTGGTTGGTAGACTACCAACCAAGTCTGTCTCACCCACGTATCAATCAGTGGCTCTTATATGGAACTAATATGTAATACAAACCTGTATGTGATGTGCTTGAACTGTTTCCATGGAGCTGTGTTACCTGTGTTAACTGTGTGTAGCTGTATGCGCAAGTCTGTGCCTGTGTGCTCACGCCTTCTATATTCCATTAGACATCCTTTGCACATCACAGCTACCCACAGGATCTGTCAGTCATTTCACCACTAAAGCTCCTATTCTCTGCTGGAATAATAGGCCCAGCTGCAAGCACTGGTATAAATAAACATTAGGCGTATTTCCATACTTCATGACCGTTTTGAGGTGCTGAATGTAATCAGTTATTTGGAATGATTATGTATGCTGTAGGTCAGGTGTGGGGAATCCTGGTCCTTATTCAAATGAATGGGTCGTTATCAGGCTTCTAACGACCCATTCATTTGAATCAGGTGTGTTGGAGCAGGGAGACATCTAAAACATGCAGGGCGGTCAGTGGCCCTCCAGGACCAGGATTCCCCACCCCTGCTGTAGGTGAATATCTCAAGGGGTGAGGAAGAGTGATACATTAGCTGCATTTACATTGACCCTATTATTCTGATTAGAATCGGGTTAAAAGCCCAACCCGAAAGAAAATGCTCCATATAAACACCACGATTGGAAGAGAAATGGCCAACCTGATCAAAATTTCATTCCGAAGCAGAGGGGTAGTTTAACCCGTTCTATGAACCGATTGAAAGAAGAATTCTACCATGTAAACGGTTAAACTTCCTGGTTGCGTTGTAATGTGCATGCCCCGATTTACGTTTTGTGTGATGCCGGTAAACTATTCTGCACAGCCACTGTACAATGGATGTATTATAAGAACGGTACAAAGTCTGAACAAATCAACTGCGACATGTGGAAATGAATGGGAGTTAGTACCGGTGTTGTGCCCAAAAGTGACTTACTGATACAAAGTGATCGCACAGAGCTCTGTTGGCGGGTGTTGGCTATAGTGCGTGCAGCCGCTGGCAGAGCTGGGGGACGTGGAGCAGTGTCTGGTGTAGCCAATACTCTGTTAAGGTAGCCAGGGCCAGTGTGTGTGCATCTCTTTGTGTGTGTGTATTTCTCTGTTTCTCTGTGACTTCACCTGAAGCCAGAAATACAAAAAAGTGTTCCATAAAATGTTTATCCCACATTCCATTTACTGTAGATTCTGCCAAAGCATTATAGCCTGTACCTGCCCATTCTAGTGTTTATAGTGTTTATACATGTTTTACGATTTCTCCCTGTCTGTGCTTTTCAAGATACGGCACCGAGCTCCCGCCAACCAGCATCAACATCTCCCCGGGTCCCCATCGTTCCGTGGCATGTGGGACACAAAACACATTGGGTCAGCAAAGTTCGGGCATTCCCACACCTCTGCTCCTCTCTGCTTGACAGGCCTGCCTTTCTTTCTTTCTTTCAGGAGCCCGACTGCTAGGCTACTGCTCCCCAACTGCCCCAGCCATGCTGACGGGCTTTGTGGCCGCAGCTGCCATCCATCGTTCTTTCCTTTCTGCGTCTGGTCAGTAAATATCTCTACTGGGCTACAGTCTGTCCTCCCTGTGTTTTGTTGGTTCATCTCATTGGTAGCTGCTTGTTAGGTGCGTTCTCTCCTTTGTTCTTCACGCCACTTTGTCTTCATTTTGCGTTGGCATTGTGTTGGCATTCCTACTGCACTTTCTGGTGCTCCCTCTGTTACCCTCCAAACCCTTTGGGGTTAGCAAAGCGATGGTATAGCAACTGTACTGAAGGATAATATCGGCCCAGGTTTTGCATTACTAATGGCCGTGAACATCTTTTGGAGCATTTTGTGTGTTTATTTGTTGTCTCTCTCCCCCTCTGTGGATGGAGAGCTGTAATAAACCTCACTTACTGTAATAAGGCCCAGGTGTGGTGGAGGATAAATGTCATACACCATAGCTACACCACACAACTCAAACTCAGATCATAGTGACATTCTTATTGTCGCGTTACTTACAAAGATAAGAACAAACTTTATTTCATTTATTTTTTTCCCCTCTGTGGGCCACACACACACGCACACAGTACAGTACAGGTCCAAATATAATGACAACTGTACACATCAGAAAGGCTTTAATTAGTGTGCGGAAGGCTGATTCATTGTTGTATTACCTCAGTTTGCCATAAAAAGCAGCCAATCTGACATATTTTATGAAAACTTTCCAGACTGTAGCTTAACTAAATGAACAGCAGATTGATGTGTGTGTGTGGGGTGTCTCCCTGCGTTCTGTCCATCAGTGTGCCCACATCTCAGCACAAAACTGTCACCATGTCAGGAGTCAGGCAGGGTGGAAAACCACAACCCATTAATCAGAGTGGGATATACTGTGACCATAATTAATGATTCATCTGTATTCAGTCCAATTATACATCATGAAATGCTTAACCTTCATGACAGACAATCATTGTTTTATTTTTTTTAAGTAGCAAAGACTGGCAGGAAAGAATCTTACTATTGTTCTTTTTCCTACAGAATCCCTAAGAAAAGAGAGTTGAAAAGCTTTCATCTCTGTTCACTCACTGCTTTGTATGGCTCTCAATTACCAAATTAGCAGACACTTGTGTCCGCAGCAACGACAACCAGTATAGCAACTTAAATCAGCATTCAGAAGTGTAGGTACAGTATCTATGCATCTTGGTTAAGGCAAACAGGCAGGCCCATTTGTGGGTTGAATCGGGCTTGTTTTGTTGGGAGTGAAACACATAGCCCTGTTGGCTACAGACGACTGTCAACCTTCTCCTCTGCCATGTTTATTTTATGGTAGACAGCTGAGGGATTGTGAACATTATTGGATAATAAAGTCCAAGAGTTATCTGTCTTCTCCACACATCCTAGTGTGTGCGTGTGCGCGTGAAAAATCGACAGCCACGTAGAGGCTGAGTGAGTGAGCAATAAAGGACAATATCTTGTTCTCTCTCAGAGGCAATGCTACAAAATGACTATACTTTTTTCTGTTGCACCTTCAAATCAAACATTTGACAACTGCCAAAAACAACCATATATACTGTATATACACAGTATACGATACTGCCAAACCGACACAGAACACGTTTTTTAAGTGGTAGACTCACATCCACGGGCGGACGGCTTGTAAAGATCAACATTGGTGAAGATGAGCCCATCAGAGCGACACTAAGTTAAATTGCTTGCATTTGGCGAGTTGCCACAGTGCTCTGAACAAGCACGTTGATTTGTTACCATGTGACCATTTAAGGCTGATTTACATGGTTTGTTCAGGTGACACCCACGGACGTTTATTGGGCTGCAGTATGTTGTTTGAGATATTGGATATACACTATAGACGTGAGGTTTCATGAACATCCATAATGTTAGCTCCAAAAATTTTGAATTTTAATGATTTTTAAACATGTTTTATACTTTTAAGTTGCAAAAAGCTTATACTTTAAGCACACATAATGTTATGCTAAAACCACATAATAAATGTTTAAAAGTAACCTGTATTTTAGCTGGGCTAGTATGAATAATTGTACCTGTTGTATTACTGATACTGTAGAGCTACCAGTGCTGTTTAGCGTTGTTTAGCACCATTTACCACCGTTTAGCATTATTTAGCACCATTTAGCGCCCTTACCTGGCGTGGTGATCCAGTGTGCCTGGGGGAGGGGGTATGGCACATGCAGCGGGGCGGGAGGCGGGAGTGTCTGAGGAAGGCTGAACTGAGGGGCTTCCCTTGTGGGAAGCAACGGGGGGCTCACTGGCCCACCGTGACAGTCTGAAGAATCCATCTCCAGGGTCCTGAGACACTGTTCACGCAACCTGCTCTCTTGGCGGCGTTTAATCCGACGCTGGAGGAAGCTACAGAAACAGCACAGCATCACAATTAAGGCCCACACCGACCAGAAGCCGGCGAAACAGGCAAGGAAGGTGTAAGTGCCCCGAGACATCACCATGGTGACCACGGTACACCGATTACGCTCTCAAAGTTGTTGTCAGAGAAGCTGGAATGGACCTTGTGCTGTGCAGGTCTGGCGGTCCGGTGAAGACTGCTGGTTTGTATGCTTACCCAACAGAATCACTGAGATAAAAGTGATTAGGGTGCGGCACATTTGAGCTGGCTATTCAGCGAGCAGCTCACTTGGCCTTTGAGTCAAGTTCCACCAGGTTAATGATGTGAGTATTTTCCTACTCAGCGAAAATAGAAGCACTGAAAACACAAGAGAGTGTAGCAGTCCAAGAGTCCCGGTAAATTTGGATTTGATGAACGAAGGCAGCACCCGATGAAATGGCTAATGCCACACATTAGCATGCTCATTATGAATGATCCAAGTGGAGATTGGTGTGGAGGGATGCGGCATTGAAGTTATCACAGTATTTACCTCCACCCCGAGTCTTGTTAGTCTCATTGTAAGTCGACCAGTTAACAGTTATTCCTCTTTGCTTTGAGATGAATGTAGACTAAATGAATGGACGTCAATATACAGGTTTGACAGCATTTCTTGGACCTGGAACAGAGGAGCGGTTGTGCCAAAATTAGTTATTCAAATATCTCAGAATATGAAAACTGTATTAATGCATAGGCATCTATCTTAACAACACAATAACTTACAATAGACTATACAGGGTTGTGTATACAGCTGCATAAATAAATAAGATACCACTGCAACAATTTCTCAGATTTTTTACACATTTTTATTTTTAGTTACATGAAATATGTATTTTTAGATTTGAATGTATAGATTTTTTTCTATTTCAGTTAAATTTTTGACATTTACAGTATATTTATTACATATTAAAGAATGTGCAGTGGTCATTCATTTTTTTCTGCGGCTGTACACTACTGCTGGACAACAGATCTGTGTGTACTGTATATGTATATACTACAAAGAATATGGTACACAACTTATAATACAAATAGATAATAACATTTTCACTGCACTACACATTGCGCTATTACTTATTGCTGCTTGTGAATGTTGGAGATTCACTGAGGAGCCTTTGTGAAGCCAAACTATTGTCGTGCTGTCTTAAATACCAATAATACTACCACATTACACATCTCTTTATTTCACTCACACTCATCATTCTGATCCAATCATCACAAATCGTAAACTTCACAAATAGAAATGACCTTTCAAAGCCAACACCATTATGATAGAGAAGCGCATGTGCACTCACACATATGCTTGATGGTAATACAGACACAGGCTTGCAGACATCATGGCTCTTTCACTCACACAAATGGAGTCCAAAATAGCAGGTTACCTAAAACATTTACACTTACTGAAAATACGCAATAACAGTAAGCTACAGAACGCCACACGCCGCAATACAACACATAACGGATGCAATTATACTTGTGTTATAAGAAAATAAAGGCTTTCATGGTTTATTTGTGTACATGATTCACGTGGACTGAATTGCATAGCCAAGCTATTTGGGGTTCATCTGAATGGAATGCTCTCCATGCCAAATAAACCAATGAGAATAACAGGTAATTAGACATTGGGTACAAAGACCGGCTGGTCTTCTTTTCAGAACACGTGAGTCGAGGAGTACGGACTACTTGTGCAATTCTCTTCAGAATTACTTAGGCAAGACTGTTGTGGCGATTAAACCACAGAGTGGGCTATCATCCGTTTTGGACAGCCAGTGATTCAGTGTCCGGCTCAAGGACACTCTTAAGAAGTAAAGTGTACTTTTTGGAATGGAAAAAAGATGGGTCCCAGTAATACATATTTAACCAGGATCAGTTGTTTTGTCTAATTGTGTGCCCAATTGGAATTGTATTTAAAACACAATATTGGTAAACAACGTTTACTCTAATATTATCTACTGGCAAAACATTAATATTAAATCAATAGCAAAAACTATTGATTTCAACTCATTTAGATTTTTAACCTACCCAGGACACATATCTACACATTTTCTTGGAAAGGGATGTGATAACAGCTGTCAACACATTTCACTAATGGAAAAAATCAAAACCATGGATGCAAAATAATTGAGCATAGCATACAGAAAACCTATAATAAATGAATAGGTTTCCCCATTATGACGCTTCAAAACTGTTAGTTTGGCACATATACCATACTTATATTCTTTCGTCCATGGCTTTTTAAAGGAACACTCATAGATTTGTGTCAGGAATTATTGTTGAACCCTGCATCACAAAAAATGTATTTTGGTTTGAAATTGGCCCCTCCTACATTGGTCTGCATTCTGACTCATCACACCCACTCTTTTGAAGATTATTACAACTACAGTATATGTCATTTGGCAGACACTTTATCAAAAGTGAATTACAGTTAACACAATTACAAAAATCTGTAATTTTAAAAGATCTACAATATTACGAAGAGGTGTATTATAAGGTTATTGTGAGGATCCTGCACGGCTGAGGGGTTAGTGGTGGCTAGGGGGCGTGTCTACTTCTGCTGACATAGGCATACAAAGGCGGAGACTTGTGCCACTGCCCTCTACCACCAAACACACCTGACACCAATCACTAATTACCCACCATATATAAC
>JAODLL010082532.1:0-15305 GCA_026546735.1 Forbesichthys agassizii
AGAGAGAGAGAGAGAGAGAGAGAGAGAGAGAGAGAATGTCAAAGAGAGAGAGTCAGAGACTATCAACCTGCCCATCTTTAGGAAATGGTTTGTTGCTCCTGTAAGCAGCACTGGTCTGGTCTTATTAGCACCCTCTTAAGCATCCATCGAGCCTATTGGTCGTTCCTGTCTGCCACGGTTGCCTTAATAAAGCATTCACAAATTCACTCTATGCATGCCATTAATAGGAGACGTGTACCGGTTCACAATTACACAATATTTAAGTGCAGTACATTGGTAGAGTAGAAACAAATTCCTAGTTCTTATCTTCTTCATCTTGCATCGTCCACTATAGTATTTGAAGCCATATGGATGCTGTACAGTATAAGAATTAACATGAAGGCTGGTTAGCAGTCTATCTCTTGGGTTCTGACAAATGTTCTCCAAACAGGGGATGTCAGCAGAAGACGTAGGACCATTTCATATCAATATACCGTAAGCGCGTTACCCACCGGCCGTGCTACTACAGTACTAACGGGAAAATACAATATATTTTGTATATGCATTCTAGTACAGTGCATTCATAGGTTACCAAGATGTTGGTCAGAGTTGGAATATTTCTGTTTTGGGCAAGGATATGTCTCATACACCCAGAGGGCTTGGCCTGTAGCATTGTGAAGGGGACATTTATCACATGACACACTAGTTTTCTTGGTCAAGAAGGCCAGTATTGAGCCAGTACTCAGTCAACACACGCTGACAAATGACAAGTCAGCCGTAAAATGAAAGGCATTTCACACGCGTTCTAGCCACAGAATCCTGGTTTGATCTCGAATATGCACGCAGTTTGTGTTTTATGTGCTCAAGGCTAGCAGCCATAGCTCAAGATACAAAAAATACCAATGCACCAAAGCCTGGGAAAAATATATCCTTGTGTCACCATAACGGAACTGACAGATGATGGATGTCAACAAAAAAAGAGAAAAATTTCAATTGCTTATAACCAGGCGTAATTAAGAACGCATTCTGTTTGCAACTGCTAAACAACAACAAAAACGCAGCATTTTAATATCGTATTAATTGTCAATTGAAAAGGTTTGATAAAAAAAGCTTGATAAAAGAGTGATGAGATGCATGTGATTACACTGCCACTCAGCTGTGTGGCCTTTGGTGTTTTATTATAGATTCCTATGATGGCTCCAGGTACGTGTTCGCTATGACCTGCAACACTTGTTTTCACTTCTTCCCACAAAATCATATAGCCTAAATGAGAAAGGCAGCGCAAAGACAGAGCACATTTCTGCTGGATGTTTCCAATTTTGCTGCGGTAAAATGTCAACTGGGGCAATTCTCGTGGCATGTGCTGAACAGTGATAAGTAAACCCAGGTAAATACTGAGACTTTATCTTTCAAGCAGCACTCCTCCGACACATCGTCGGTCAATTACTGCATACTGTAGCATTCAAAGATATTTCTGGCACAACCAAGAGGAGAGGGATGGCAGCCTTTTTTACATCTTGGGTCTTATCTTGGAAGTGCATGACTTCACCACACAGAAATCTGAGGCTTTATGACAGTGTGGTTTGGTACACATTCTCAACTTTCAATTTATAATCACTGGGTCCTTTACGTTGGAGTGACCAGGAGATGATGTTTCTGTAGATTCCTTGCGCTCTGAATCACACAGAAAAAAAAAAAATGTATTGACAAATACCTTAAGACAAGATTGCTTTGATTAAAATGTTTTTGCCAATAACACTGAGCATGTATTATCAATAACCCCTGATACAGTAGATGGTTCATTAATGTTGAATATGCTCAGCTGGTTGAATCAAAATTAAAGTATTTATTTGATGTGCTTGCACATTGTTGTATTTTATGATATCCTCAGATGTGTTACAGCAATTTATAGAAAGCTGGGAAGTTGGAAAATCACTGTCTTTCTCCAAAATGTTCAAATGTGCACCTAGACTGTCCATAGATCATAATTCCCTGCATGTGTACACAATAAGCTCTGTTTTCACTGGTAACAGACAGGGTCAAAGTGTTCAGTGCCTCAAGCACTGCCACTGGTTTTAAACACTGTCACTGTCAACAAGCGCTAATGAAAAAACGTAAACTGAAGACAAAAAAAGATGAAAAGAACTCTTGGCTCTAGTCTTATAAAATTAGATCCACGTGCCACTATAGGCCATAGTTGACAATGACTGACTGAGTTGCTAAAACGTGCATACGTCACGTCTCACGTCTCACTTGATGTCTGTTTGCCTGTGTTAATGTGTGTATAAGTGGGTGCATATGAAAGTGTATTCATCTGTGTATTGGTGCAAACACAATATGTGCGATAATGGTTGCCAGGTGTGCCGTCATTCTTACACAGAAGACTGATTAGGTGTAAAAGACACGAGATACAGCTCACAGTCTGCAAGCGGATAGGTTGACAGTGCACAGGTGACACCATAGAGACATTGTTTCATAAGACATCTTCTGTTATAACATGAAACAGGTTATTTACATAGCAGATGTTTTACTTCACGGAGGTCTGTTGCTGGAAAAGACCATTTGGTTGCACTGACTACTAAACATGGGTTAACCAAAATAAATTGGCAACGACTGGGCACAGAATAAAAGAACCATCACACAGTCAAAAAACGAAAATTTAAATTCTCATTCCACTTTGAAAGCATGAGCATACTACAGTCCTCTGTGATATCTGGTCAATTTTCAGTTAGGGCCTAATTGTGGTTCCGAACCACATTTGCCATGGTGGTTTTTGGCTGTAATCAAATGGTAAAAGGGTCTTGAGAAAGTCCTCTTGACCCATAGATTCTCCGGGAAGTTGTTGGGGGCAGATGTGGTGCATTTTGGGCATGTTTTGTAGCCCAGTCACCATGCAGAGGCCTCGTCCGTTAGCTAAAATTCTGCCCTAAGAAAGTGAACAAAGTGTCTGTGGTCAGTGGGGAAAACCGCAGCACAAAGAGAGGACCCATTCCTCAGGCGACAGCGAGGAACAAAATGTCTCCTTCCTCGCATGTAAATGTCTCTGAAAACATTTCCCAGAAAGTTTATTCTTTAAAACATAATGGCTTTAGGTCATGTGAAATCAAATCTCTCCACCTATGACATTAAATCCCCAACACAAATAGCCACCATGGAAACTGATGGAGCATAGCTTGTTATGGAGCAACTACAGTATGCTCTTAGAAGCAGTTCAGGACGATGTCAATTACCAGTTGATACCTCTGACTGCACCCCACTATTTTCCACAGATTAGGTGACAGTAATCACAGCTCATACGATGTAGGCTATAGACAAACCCCCATGTCACCTGAACCTGGCAATGGGATGATATAATAAACATCCTTTTATGGTGTCAGCACAGTAATTATGTGGCTAAGGCAAGAGATGATACCGTGTCGGTGTTAGGATGCTACATAGAGGTCAGCCTCAAACTATTTACAGGATGCAGAGTATACCACTGAAAGTTAAATGGTTCAAAAGACTGATTTGATTTCCTCCCTACCAGAAAGTATTCAGGCAGGCAGTCGGCTTGCTTCAAAGTAATATTCGGAATAACTGACATTTATTTTCCATGAATGTGAGTGATGTGTTTGCTGAAGAGCAGAATGGCAGCACTGATGTCATCTTGGTTGGGTTAGAAGACAGTGCTTTGTCTTTTATAGCGCACTTGCATTCTTCTAAGAAAATTAGTTGTTATGTTTTCCTTTGGATTTGTTGACGATAAATATGTATGTTAAAATATCTGTTGAAAATCTATTTGAAAAAGAATTCATGAATGATAGACTGAATTGAACGAATAGGGCGTTGAATAATTTCATAAATTAAAATACTTCCATACAGTGCCTATTATGAACCTGTGTATATATCATCACATTTGATCAAGACAATAGTTGCTAAGGTTTTGCATACTTATAATCAATAAATAATAATAATAATAAATAATTTTTATTTAACCTATTTGGATAGAAAACATACAGTAATATCAGAATTACAGACAACCAGTGTTGTACTATGGCAGTCTGGTTTGACAACCTAATAGTACAGTGAGATGAAAACTGAATAATGCCCAGCACTTCAGCAGCCTGCTACATGTCAGCAACAAAAAGATAGCCGTTTGCACCTCACACTAGCTGCTCTCAATGCTGCAATTCATCAGAGATGGAATAAACAGTCACACAACTATCTATCTCTTTTCCCACTATATCCATCTTCATTATTCATTTCTGCCATGGACCCAAAAATGTATGGCAAGTCAAAACTGCAAGTCAAGTGACATTAAGCAGAGTTTGTTTAGTGGTCTATATTTACAAGACTTGATGATCAGTAGTTGGATGTTGTTGGCTGTAGCATATATTTTTGTAATTGAGTTCAGAAGAATTACACATAAATATAGTTCAGTATAGTATCTCATTGCTTTTGTTTCAAATGAGTCTGTAGTAACTCACATAGATGTCTATAGATACTGTAAATGCAACATGCAAACACATAGCACAATAATAAATTAATTAAATAATACATAATTTCCACTATAAATATCACATATTCTGTTCTACAAATGGCATTAATGCGTTTGTTTTTAAGACCAATTGTTTTGCTATAGAAAGACAAAAAGACATCCTGACGTGTATATGTTAGCATTTTGGATATACTACATCTTCAACCAATGATATCCCCGAGGATGTGCATTTGATACTCTTGATGGCTTCATATTCCCATCACTGTAGATGTACCAATTCATGTCGTGGAAATCAACACAAGTCAACAGCTGCGTGGCTCCATTTTGAACCGGAGTTGCGTTTGAAATTTAATTGAGTCTTGTTTTCAATCAAAATGAGGTCTTTAACTTTAGAAATGACTACCAAATTTTGTCTGTCAACAATCATTTTATTGTAAATCACTGCCGTGTATTGCGTTTTTAATCAGCTACATGGATGCACCACAGGCTAACACTTTAGCTATTCAGGATCAGTCTGATATTCTTACAACAAAAATGCTTAAAGGTTTATAATGCTTTTACAAATAATTGCCATAACTATTTGTACGTTCCTACAACTATGCCAGTGTATGTCCACAAGCCATGTATTATAAAAAATAAGTCTGGGGAATGGTTCCGAGCTTGCACGCAGTGGCCATTCTGGACTATGATTATAAGGATCTGCGTCACGCATGTCTCCCTTTTCTTCAGATAGTCATCGCTTGTTTAAGCCCACAGAGATAAATTTAATTTTCTCTACTCTCAACATCCCAAATTGGCTTACGTTTACGGAGGGCAACAGTGATTGGATTTCAAACTGTCAGCTCCCTGACATTGCATGACTGAGGCCTCGGGGCACATGTGGTCTATGGATAAAGGGATTTTTGGACAGTGGGGATGAAAACATTAATTTTACATCACATTATTAGTAGAAGGTGCATGGTAAAACCTACTGTAATTTATAGAATCATGTTTTTGGATAAAATAAATAATGATGTATTAGACTTGAGGGAAATGGGAGAAACAGCACAGATATATAACAGTAATTCGCCAGCATTACAGTGCATGGTGCTCATGAGAAAATAAATACAATTAAATTCTATCAATTGCATTCTAGTGCCATTGAAACCAAAAGGTTTCTCCCTCAGTTCTCTGGGGGCGAGAAAAGTTTGGGCCTATGCGCACTGTACCAGTGTATGGGACGGAATATAGATATGAGTGTAAATTGGTTAGCAGTGTGTGAGATGGGCATGCACGCTGAGCATCAGTCTTTGTAACAGCGTTACAAAGGCACTTCCAGGCACAAATCGAGGAGCTTTGGCGCTGTGTAAGAAAGCACTCATTTCCGTACATAATAGATGATGGATTAAGGCAAGTTAGTGAATAATTGTCCGCTCCGCTTGCTGTTCAGGAAACAAATCAGGTAAACAGCCTGTTGTACGTCCTGATTGCTGAACAATCCCTTGTATTCACATCTCATGTTCACTTCATTCAGTTATTTGTGTTCTGAGCCATTAGGATAAAAGGAACGGGAAGGCGGAGGTAGAAAATGATCTGGATCGATTACAGTACACCCTGTTTTGTTAACACATCCGGACCTCGGCTGATATTATGAATGACGTTTCACAGCTCTAGCAGAGCTGTGAAATGCGCTCATGATCAAAAACACAAAGGCTGCATTTAATTGGGCTATTTATCGTCTCATCGGTGTACCCTCCTTGCACTTGGTCTTGATGCTTGTGTACACACTAGCTTCTCCTTTTCCACGCATTGTTTCCAGAGGCGAAGTATAAGGCCCCGAGTAATTACTGCAATTCATGATCAAAGCTAGAACAATGGCCAAGACAAATACGATCGTGGCGTCGTATAGCAGCACATCTGATGATATGGGGGAACTTGAGATTGCTAAGGATTGTCTAAAACCACGTCACCACACGTTATTACTAGCAACAAGCTCCTGGAAGTCAATCACAGGTACATAATTATATATTGGTCTAGAGTCACATCTTGAACTCAATGTGAACTGCCCAGCGTGATCTTCGATATGGGTGAATTCAGTCACTATTTTCTAACATACAGTAACAGAAAACACGTAGTAAAAATCAGGCAAACGTTATGATGAGTCATTATCAGGGCAGAGATATACCAAAGCAGATGCACACTTGCAGATCTCGCACGATCCATGATCCACACATCAGTCTGTAAAGTCACCATTCAGAACCGTTTGGGAAATAAGCAATACCGAATAAAATATTTCAATCAAAGCCAATAATAGGTGATTGGACCACCATCAATGAATCAGAACTAAAAACATGGGATACTTATACTAAGTGTTTAATTACTGTCAGTGGCTGATCCATTCACCTATGCTGATTGGCTGATGTGCTCTAGCCATTTCCTGAATGGTTATGAATATAGTTATCTGGCTGAAGCGGAGTGCAACAAATTGCAGCGCTTGTGAGATCATAATAACAAAGCCGCACGCACGGACACACACAGCAACAGGAACTGATAGGGTCATATGGGAGTTTGCTTCGTTCAATCAAGAGAAGTATGGCTTTCACCTTACACTCAAACTTGGTTACGGGATATCATATTTTTCAGGGTGTCAGAGAAAAAGCTATTTTAACTACACAGTGTTTGTTTTTCTTTCGTAAAAGGACACATCATGTAAAAAGTGAACACATTTAAAGCTCCTTCTAACATTAGATCAAGTATCATTCCTGGATACTGAAGCTTCACCAAAGACTGTATCCTGTATTGTAAACTCAAACATTGTGAAATTTTACCCTCAGAGGTATTAATAACATGTGCAATCAATTCAGGTTTATTCAAAGTTTAAAATGTTTCATAGATCATATTGTAAACCATAGTGCATGGGACATGATGTCTGTTAAATCTGCCCTATGGGATATATTTTCATTTTTAAATGTAAATCAAACAGTGCTTTTTGAAAACCATATCACCTTGTGACAAAACAGACTCCTATATTATAGTCTCACATCCTATCAAAAATGTGGTGTCAATTGGAGATGAAAGCACATTAAACATTATGAAATATGTACATATGAATATGTACTGTAATAATCTCAGCTCAATGGTTGATGGTACTATTCCCTATGCAAGACACCACAATTAACAGACATGATAACTTTACTTTTTATGTACAGTAAGTAATAAAGGTCTCTTGTGTTGTATAAAAATGTCAGAAGAATTATAATGGAGTAGTCTATATGAAAAATATTTGTTTTGCTTAGCCTTAAATGCTTTTTACATAGCAATGAATTTCTTGAAGCTAATTTATATATAATATGTAGATATTACCTTTGCTATCTGGCTTGTGGTGGGGGTGATAAATCTGTCCACACCAAGGACCAAATCTGTTTTTCTGTTCCCAGATATAACAATTATTAGATTAGAATTAAAAGAATAATGCAGAGAGCATGGGTCATTTTCAACAACATGCGTTTCATATCTGAAAAACATGCTATTTGTCTTGAGGAAACTAAAGCGAATTTATCTTTCCAATGAAATGCATGCATAATACATTTCCATCAGATTGGATCTATGCTTAGGGCCAAAGGAGCAACATGTGATTTTAGTATTTAAAAAAAGAAAGTTTTCCATTTGATTTTCTTCTTGTTTTCAGAAGTTTAACGAAGTCATAGCTGATGTCAACATCAGCTTTTCCTTCTGGAGCCAGATGGCGGATAGGCGTTTCCTCTTTATCCCCCCCCCTTCCCCTCCCTCCACACACACACACTTCAACAGGCAGGTTGGACTCTAGCTACAGAGGGTGTGATGGGCCCAAGGCCCAGTCTTTGTGTCTGATGGTTTATGTGTGGTACAAGAGCTCAGAATTCCTCTTCGCCCGAGTCCGCCTCTGTCGCGAAACAGATGCGTTCCTTTGAAGTGCACGGAGAGCATCATTTGATGTACGATCTATTCATATTGAGCCTCGGGCTCCTGAGATAATGATCCCCAGGCCGTCCAGAATCGCTCTGATATGGTGCGATGACAAGGCAACCGTAAATCTACGGGACTCATCAGGACACAGTACTCTTGGTGTAATGAGGGTCCTGTGCGCCCCATAAATCAAACGAGCGTATCTGAAAGTGACACAGCAGTGATATGGCTTTTCGGCCAACATCATACCCATGTGTTTGCATGTCCCCCACCGACACACATATTAAAAATACTCTATGCTGTCACTCAAATGTCTTTAATTTCTTTGACTCTTCTGTCCCTATTCCATGCTGTCAGTTGCACCCCAGAGCTAGTGCAGGTTTTGGTGGCCCTGTGTTGTGCAATTCCCCAAGACTAAATGCCACAGCGTAATCAGTGGTTGATGGTAGGATGCACATTCTTTGTCTCTTAATGGCTCAGTGTCTTCGTGGATCAACATGGGCCTGTCCTCAAGGCACAAATGGTAACCCAATGAAGAGCACAGCGTATGACGATACCCCCTTGTCAAAGCCTCCTTTATAATCACCGCCTAGGTGGGCTTTTACTTTAGCCTATGGGACATCTAAGCCAGATTTTACCACTGTCATCACATTGATGAAGGGCCCAGATGATCAAACAAACCCACTATTACTGGTGATTAGCAATTACATAGCCCTCTAGAAGTGACTCGGCCCCAGAAACAGCACCCAGCCCCATTACAGACACCTCAGCTTTTTGTTTTGCTTTAATTCAACGGAGCTTCACCAAGTTGTATTGCATTTTGCAATGAGAGGCGTGTTTTTATCACGACTGGCTTTGAATAGAACTCAAGACAGATGGAGGGAAATTGGAGATAAAGACAGGAGGAGTCAGTGTAAGAGCTGAACCTTTTGGTCACAAGGGAATTAGAAAGCGGATGATGTCACTGCATGTACTATGGATCATGAATTGATGATTGCATAATGGTTTGAAAGTATGCGGTGTCAAAGCTGCATAAATAAATTACAAACTGTCGTAAATAATACTATGAATCATTTTACAGAAATACGGTTGCAAACAGCAGACACTCAATTAGTTTACATACGGCTGAGTTTTGTTTCCTGTAATGTGTCATGTCTAATAGTACATTAACAGATAGATGTACATTTTAAAGAAACATCTACTGTAATAATGGAAGGAGCAGTCTGGAAATAAAGTGAAGAGTCAAATGCATTGTGTGTGATGCTTAACACCATAACATCACATACATTTTTAATGGGATTATGTTGTTATGGTTGCATAAAGCCACCATAACTCTGAATTTCTGTAAAAGGATGACAAGATTTGACATTTGCCTAACAGAATTCCAGCCTGCGCTTTGCAAAAACAGCTCCTTTTGAAGTTGTGCTGAGGTCCAAGCGCGATTATCGTTTGATCTTTGATAATTTGAATTTAACTATATAGATCTGGTTGAAAACTAGAAAAACTGCTGCTTTCAGGCAGGTCTCTTCATTACATCTTGAAGTTGCATAAGGTGAAACATATAGGGCATTATTTTATGTCTGGATTAACCCTGGTGTGTGCCCCTAAATACACTACTGCATCTGGGAGCCAGCTGTAGCAGATCTGATTGGAGTCTGTGGATGATGTCTCATTCAATCTACGGACGTAGGTGCTACAAACCTGTACAGTGGAAGATCACTCTCTGGGGAGGACCCAGCGATTCTTAGAAGTGGAATTATGGAGCGTGTGTGCAGAGTTGTTCATACACATGACAGAATGCACTCTAAACTAACTGTTGGGAGATCGATGGGGATAAACTTTTATGTGTTACAATGGGATCAGAAGTTGATCTTAAATTCAGAGGCAGCTCATTCATTGCAACCTGAAATGTCTGTGCTGTGTTATTCAAGTATTTGTATAATAAATTATTTTTTTGGATTTTTTGGAGATTTTGGTTTTGGTTGTGAACCCTGAATCCTGTTTGCAATTCACTTGAACTAAGACTAAATAAATACACCTTCATGATTTGATTTGCTATAAATGGTTTATTGGACAGTGATGACAGCCGGTCAACGGACAACGGTTTAGAGCAAAATGGTTTAGAGCAAAATTAATCAACCAATAAAACCTGAAATCTATTACAAAAACTATGAAATTACCACAAATTAAGATGTTAATGACCTATAGCAGCATAAACATGACTCAAGAGTGAAAATACTGTAGGGGTTATAAATAAAATAAAATAAAAATAAAACCCCGTACAAGCACTACAGGATTAAAAGATAACTGAAAACAAAGACAAAATGTATATCGATCACTACAGTATAATATGCAAAGTGTCCCTAAGGATTAGGAAGGTTAGGATTGCATATCCTAATAACATCTCAGTTCATTTTCATTGTTCATCTGTTTTGCAGATTGTTTTTCTGGACTACTGGACCACGTCAATGTTATAAACAGACAAGTGGGACGAGAAGCAGACGTATGTTCAAATTCAAACAAGACACGTGCACAATTACTTCCTTATTATGAATTAAACCAAGGCACAGACTTTTCTCTTAATACTAGAGGAAATCACATTTTGGACAATGTTACTGACACAATAGAGCATTCGCTTGTTTAGCTTTTGGTAGAACATTTACATATCTGTAGTCAGTTACCTGGTGTTTAAATGTGGCGAATATACATTTCTTTCCCCTTTAAATACCGGTCAACAGTATTTACATTTTGAGAGCCTAGAAATCTTTACACAAATATGATTTTCTTAAATTCATGTTAGAGAGATAGTATAGGGGTTTCACCATACTTCTTTTTAAGTTCTCATTGATGCATTGATGTTTCTTGCAATGTTAAACCTGGGCCTGAAAAATAACATTTTGTTAAATAAAGTAAATGCATGTAAAAGACAGTGTAACAGGACTATTAACAGACCAGATCATGGTGATTGAGAGTGGAGTGAACATTTAAAAGTGACACATGGAAAATAGCCAGAGCATGGCTGTAGACAGTAGTCAAGTGGTCCCCACATTCATCGTTCCAACCATTCGACTATGTCCCTGGTGTGTCACATGCCAGACTCAAGCCTATGCCTCCAGTGACTTGTAGTATTCTTTGAGCACATTCCAGGCCTTTGGTGCCATGAAGCCTTCCGGAGGGTTCTGTCCCTCCTGAGCCATCTTACGCATGCGCGTGCCAGAGATGAAATCATAGTCTTGATGGCTAAAGTTAAGAGAGAGATGTTTTGAGCGATTGGGAATTCCACTTATTGTATTCTAACTCGGGATTTGGATATAAAATGTATTGACATATGAATAGTTTTATGATCATGTAAAATCACAATGCATATCCAAATAGAACCCATCCTACCCTGTGAATGCTCATTTCTGCACACCCGTAGTACTTATTAGTGTATACATAGTATGTATGCATTACATTACATTGCATTCTGCTTGTAAAGCCCCATTTTTAACTATAGAACTACTATGAAATGTGTTTTAAATGGAAACTGTTACACTACTCACTATGATAAAAGCAAGTTTCAAGCAAAAAATGCTAAAATTCTAATAAACCAGTATACACTAAATTATCTGTAGTTTCTACTCATTACATATTGGTAGAATCTCGCACAGTAATTTGTTATACAATTAACCATCTTTCCAATAATAAAATGTGTCAATTCTGGTTTGCCATCATATGGTTGATCACTACAAGAATGGTGGTTTAGAGTAGACAAATTGTACGTATGGCGACAGATCACAAAAATAAAAAGTTCATCATTGGTTCCTTAGACAGTCAAGTGGCTGTATAAGCACTTCACATTTAAAATAGTATCTGCAGGACAGTTAATTTCAGAGTCCTTACAAATCCACCAAAGTATGTTTCAAAGTAATGCTTGGTATGTCACCGTAGCTTTATAAAAAACATTTTAAAAAAAAGGGGGAAACCATTCTAATTAAAATTCTAATTTAATGTGCCATTGCAACTTTAGACCTATTGCCATTATCTGTAATCTACTGAGAAAAATAAGTTAAAAAAGCTGACAACATATGTTTCTATTATTAAATTAACAAAGGAAGCCTACTGGATCAACAGCTTTTCAACTGAAAGGGTTCTTAGATCGTCAGATAGGGTTGGCTTCTATTTTCTATGCAACACTGTCGACATCTGCCTATTCTGCATAAAGTAACTGCAAACTGACCACTTCTGAATACAATAATGTCTTTCCAAAGAAAACCCTTATTCTTAAGTATTCCCGTCAATAAAAGACTGACATTTTTGGAGATTTACACGTAAGCACACTCAAGTGTGAAACTAGATCAGGGAAGTGCTAGCAGTTTTGAATAAGCACAAGGTAAAAGAGCGCTAGGAAAGTGAGAACATTTCATACAGCGTCAAGTAAGAAACATCTTGTTATGATTTTAGTTATTATACTTTCTTTGAGGGGTTATCAGTATTAGTTAGAGCATTATGGATGAAAGTTGATTGTTAGCAACATTAGCAAGGGTCATTGAAAGGGCAAAGTAAGAGAAAAGAGAGACAATTAAATGCCTTACATTTTGAAAGGCGCCAAGCAAACCCTTTGAAATTCCCTCTGCTCTCTTGCTAGCATTTGCCTCTATCTGACATGGTAATAAAAAGTCAGTCCCAAAAGACCTATAACAGCACTTTGGGTCAGAATTCATTCTAAAACAAAGCCCAACCGTTCAGAAGGGACTCCTTCTGAAGTTATTTTGACATTGTTCTCCAAAACATGAACAACTCCTTTGTGTGAGTGCATTGTTCAGACTCAGGAGGTGGTTAGGGTGCATATATGGTTTGGTAGCGAGCTGATCTAGTAAAGGAAACAAAGGGAATCTAAGTAGTGATAATAGACCCTTTCAATGCCTGTTGGTTTAGCGCTCATTTCCGCTTATGGTCTGTCACACAGCTTTTCTTTTATGGATTATTTAGATTGACAGTTATTGAAACAGTCATGCAGTTGTTCAAAACAGCTTCCTGATCAGTTCTACTCCTTTGAAGCACTTGATAAATAGCAGCCCGTGTCTAACAAAAGTAAAATATAAACGCTTCACTTATGTTCACTTGTGAAATGTGTAAGTCGACATGTCATCTCCTGGAGCCCGACCTAATAAAACACAATCTATCCAAAAGAAAAAAAGCTCAGGTGGAGAGAATAAGCTACTACTGGTTATACAGTATTATAGTCATTTTCACACATTGTTTGTGGTAAATGATCTGCATGACCGTGCAGGCACAGCTAGTTATTTGCTCTATTCAGACATGCAACTCCATCCTGGGACATTTACCTCTTGTTGCGCTTGTTCATACATGCCGTGGTTAATGCTGGCATAGTACAATAGCCTGGACAGCCCAGCAGAGGGTGGTGGCTAATGCAACACTTTATGAATACTGCAAAGCACCATAAACAAATAAAGGTTTTCTGGAAAAATGACTGGACATTTTACTGGAAAATTACATCTTACTTTAGAGCTTGCAATTTCGCGTTTGTACATCAAATATATGCAGCACAATGTATGTGTATATGTATGTATGTGTGTATATGTGTGTGTATGTATGTATATATATATATATATATATACACATGTGTTTGTGTGTTGTGTGCCTGCGCATGTCCTATGCATCTTACGCCGCTGTCAGCTGGAAGCTATTTCGTGCAGCAGACCTGCTACACTACCATATGTGAATTTGCCATCGCTTAAATAGTATCAAAAACATGTTAGCTTTTTGCTCTCACAAAGCACAATAAAAACAATGACATCAAATTTATTACAGAAATATTGTTCACGGGAAACAGACGTTGCGACCAAAAGAGATCGTTGTTGACAGTTAGTATAACTCAAAATGAGTGTAAAATTATTAAGTTAGTAACTGTTAAAAACAGTGTTGTAATTGGTTTGCTCACTTCATGTGAACAATTCTTCCGTCAGAATTACTTTTGTTGGCGTCGAACACAAAGGAAACGTAAAACTGTTCAAATATGTTTGCAAACGTCCAACAATTCTGAAGGCCATCCTATCTTAAGACAAAAGTTAGGATAGGATAAAAAAAACATTATACCCTATTTGGTATTACAGAAGCAAATCTTAACTAACTTTATGAATCCTACTCTATCTACCTTCATCCTATCTTATCTCGTGTTAGGACATCCTAAATACCCAATCCAACATCGGCTATCAACGTTAATGTCTGTTACATAGCAACAAACTTCTGTTAACAGATGATCTAATGGAGCATTTCTGTTAAATATATTTCTAATTTTAACCAATAAAATGGAAGAAAAGCGACGGGCTCTTTACTTTAAGACAGATTCATTATTGTGTTGGTTAGATATGTTGACAAATCAAAATGTTATTTTCGGTGACTTCTCACCAACGGTACCGTAATAACTAAGGACATGAAGTGAGTGGGCTTGGATCGGCGTGTTGACATTATCACATCGACATGCAATGCTCCGTAATGAGCAGGCAAAGAAGTCCGTGACATTGTGAGCTGTGAAATTTCGGCCAAAAAGTCAGCCACTTCACTTTGGAAGTCTCTGTTGGCAAAAAGAAGGGTATTTGTCCCATTTGCACCACAACCGAGAGTGCACCAGAAGCTGGGTCGGCCTCTCCAAAGATGGCCGTGCTAGCTCCTCGGCTACCGTAGCCGTAGGATCATGGGGTAGCCTGTATCTAGCGTTTTGTCATCAAAGCGCAAAACATCGGTAGGGTCTGCCATAAGCCTCTCAACAAATAAGTTCCATCTATTTACCATCCATCCATCTTCTCCCGCTTATCCGGAGTCGGGTCGAGGGGGCAGCAGCTTCGGTAAGGGACCCCAAACTTCCCTTTCCCGAGCAACATCAGCAAGCTCTGACTGGGGGATCCCGAGACGTTCCCAGGCC
>JAODLL010082534.1:0-15303 GCA_026546735.1 Forbesichthys agassizii
TGATTGCATTGTTTGTTTTTACTGTTTTACTTACTGTTTTATTATTATTTTGGCTCTGTGTTTGTTAATTGCATTTTTTTTTTTTTTATAGTATGAGCTATTTATTTTATTTATTGATTTTACTGTACAGCAATTTGTGACCACTTCTGTTGTTTGAAAGCGCTTTATAAATACATTTGATTTGATTTGACTTAACACTGTAAATCACCTTGGCGTTTATCTGTTGATAAGAACTGACTGAAACAAGGTGGAGGCGTGCTAACTTGACGTCCTTGGGTGGTTCTTTGACATGGAGATGATGAACTCTTACGATTTATCTGCTCTGAGAGTTGTTAGCCATGTTGTAATTGAATATGGTGTCGTGCAAACGCATTTGTGTGTGTGTGTGTGTGTGTGTGTGTGTGTGTTGAGGACAGCACATTCTAGCATCTGGTTGAGTGTTGAGTAATTGTGTCTTATTAGGGATATCACTACAAGTATAATTAATCTAAACTGAAGTGATCCATTGCAGCCCTACCAACCTGGCCTGTAACCAACAGGTTACAGGCCAGAATGTTGAAAGGATTTAAGTTGTAATGGGTTGACACTTCAGCAAACATGAAGCCATCTGGTTTGTATTGCACATGTTTTTATTTTTTCCTTTCATGTGCTGTAATATGAAGACAGTTTTATAGTTGGGTCATGATCCTGTTTTCCTTGTGTTTCTTTTAGGGGAATAAACACTGCGTCTGCTGCCAATATTCATGAAGAGCCTCTAACTCAATGACATCCCTATAAACAGCTTCATCATGATGAACATTTCCAAAATCAAATAATTGTCATTGCTTAGCAACCCTTTCAAATAAATGTCCACTAGTCTAAAGTACTGCAGCTGCCTTTACTAACCTAATAAAGTCTCCTCATGTGCACATGGTAGAACATGTAGCTCCAACTGTCAAGCTATAGGGAACAACCAACATCCTCTGCCTTTGGCCAGTGTGTTGCCGTCATTTAGGAAACTCTTGGGATACTCCGATGTATTATTCCCAAAGGAAATCAAAGAAATTGTTCAAAAAGGGTCTGTTCACGTCACCAACATTCCATTAATCCTGGCAGTGACAGGGCCACTGCTTGCCACATAATGTAACCTAAATTATTTTCAGTATTATCATCATGGTCTACTTGTTACTTGAATGTTACAATAACTTTTGGTAATTTATCAAACACGTGTGCCACTAAACGTACATTGAATGCATTTACTGTAGACACCTTGACTGTACTGTGGTATAGGTCAGGCATGTTGATGACCCTTCCATTCGAAATCCATATTGCCATGAAACTGTTCAGATCAATACACACAGTTCTTCAAACATTTTTATTATGAATCATTATTCATTATTTCGTTGGTGATATTATAAGCTCCCATTTAGTTATATAGTATTATCTTCTCAATGTATGGCTTTCTGGGGTGAAAGCAATGCTCCATACTTGCTGATTGGTTTGTGAACAATGACTTCACCATAGTTTATTTTCCCGGATCGCCACGTATTGGCTCTAAACAAGTGCCTGCATTGTGCCATTCATTAAAACAACAGCCGTCCTCACAGCTGGAAATCAGTAGCCAGCATTTCTCCCCATCCATTTCATCTCACTGGCTCTATACGTTTCCAGTGGAGTGCCAGGCCTGGATCTGTCTGCTGGTGCGGTGATGAGACGCAGGATGGTTTTTGCGGAGACATAATGAGGAAACGGCTGTAACAATAGGTTGGAGCCTAAAGTATACGTATATATACAGTATTGCTCTGGCAGCAGAAATTTCCCACGCATTTTACAAATAACATTCTCTCAGGAAATAATGGGTACATTCACTATTTTGCTGTGGATGCTCTTAGTGCGCAGTGGTTACCTTTTTTATTTTTTTTGGTCAATATATGAGCCATACACTAGTGGGTAAAATGGATCCAATTATCCTGTAGCATGTTACAAACCTTTTGTCTTTTCTTCATTTTAAACACTAGCCATTCTACTATAAGATCAATGCATCCAACACAATACAGTATATCCATGTGTTCATGAATAGACATTACATTTTAAGCGGTGCCATTGAGCAAGGCACTCAACCTACACCACAAGTAATAGACACAAGACTGAAAGAGGGAACATTTGATCTGATCTGAGAGTGGCAGGCTTAGTGAGGATGGTAGATTTGACAGGGATAACCAGACCTAGATGCATGGTACGACCTCCGACCACTTAACATTTACATGGAGCCTATTCCAGGAGGCCATGCTAACTGACAGATGGTAAGACCGAAAAACGCTGCTATTATAAAATATTGCCAAATCGTACGGCTTGAGCGTGAGAATAAATGACATGTTCTTTAGAAGTGTAGCTAAAATACCACTGTATTTGGTCACAGGACACTTTTTGAAAGATAAATGAATAAGAATGTTTAATTCTATTGACCCTGGAAGTGACAGACATTAGTGTACAGTATCCAAAAATATTTACCAAAAGGAAAGAAAAGGATGAATGAGTGAGCATGAAAACAGGTAAGACAAAATGTTGTACAGAAAAGAGCCAAGTATTATTATTGTAAAGAATACATTTTTTACTGTAATAATTAATTACATATTTATGAAATATTCTTAATAATGTTCTAATAATAAGCAGAACCTAGAATGCTCTGGAAATGAATAATGGGTTTCTATTACAAATATTATGCCTACAGTAAATAGTGAATTAAGCATGAATTGATGAATTGCTCCTAAGGGGGATTAATAAAGTTGTATTCTATTCTATTCTATTCTATTATATTCTACCTTAACATATATTTACTGTTGCTGAAGGAATAATTCATCTGGGAGAACCCCCAATTCAGAAATGGCTCAATATACAGTATATTCCTTTTTCGGTATTTTGTCCATTTTGCTACGTTAATTCCAGATGTTGATAGCTCCAACAAACACTAAGGGCCCTATTTAACACCCAGCGTACTGACCGTATATCAGCTATAACACAGAAAAAGTGAATTTGGACACGCCCTGAATGCAGTTTGCACAATGCACTATAGACCATGCACTTAGTTAAAATAGGACCCTTAGCCTTTCCACCAAAACACACATGCTGTTACAGACGAACAGCTAAATCTGCAGGATCGGTTATTGTCTAATAAATGACGAGACACTTCACACAGTAGCAATTATATCTCCAAAATTGATACACGGAGTGTCGGAATGAAGCCTGTCCCCATATTTAGTTCTTCTGCTTTCGTTTGTCTTTCCGCACTTCCTTGGCAGCTGTTGCTGTATTGTGGGCAGAACAATATGATGACTGGGCTGTCCTTTGGGAACACCTAATTAGTTCCACTAGGGCTGCGAGGCGAAGGAGCTCCGTGCCCTGATATTTGGCTTGTGCACTCAGCAGAAAGACGGCCCCGGGGCCTACTTTAATTGCTAGAACGCCGCCGGAACGCACGACTTCATTGTCACCTGTCCCTGAGACCGTTAGGGGACAGTCCATGATTCTCTCTGTATCTGTTTGCATACAGTACATGGTTATCTTGATCTCTGTGTGTGTGCATCCATGTTTGCCTGTATGTGATCTGCATACAAACATTTTTCGATGTATATTACATGTTGAAACAGGTCTCTGAATGTGTGTGTGTGTGTGTGTGTGTGTGTTGTTGGTGTGCTTTACTGTTATCCATTGTGGGTTTAGCTGTTTCCCTCTGTGTGTTGACATTTTACAGTGCTCTGATGTGTGTACTCAATTGTGTATTGATGTGTGTGCATCCCAGGAATAGGCGGCATGTGTTTGTTTGTTTCCCAGCAACACTGTACAGAGCTATCATTTATTCACCGTATAAAGTATGTGCTGTGTGTCTGTAAGAGCACAAATGCCTGTGCATCTGTCTCTGTGTGGTTGTACAGTGTGTGTGTGCGCGTGCGTGCGTGCACACATCTGTGCATGCATGGAAGTCAAGGGTTGAACATTACTCCGATGCATAAATAAAAGATGCTTCTTAATACTCAGTAGCAGTGAATTATTGAGGAGGAGGTAACATGGGTCAGGTGTGCACTTTCAGAGGACAACGTTGTGTGCACTCGTATCTACAGTACCTATGGAACATGGACTTTATTTGAGTGTGTTTGTGTCCGGGGAATATAAATAAAAAAACAGAAAGATATTTAATCAACTGGGGAATAAAGGAAAATATCAATTAAGGTAAGACAGATTTTATGGGACAAAGGGATAAACTGAGAAAAATCTGTGGAAATTGAAAAGGACTCACAGAAGAGAGAGAGAGAGAGAGATAGAGAGAGAGAAAAATATAATTTACAGAGTTAACAGAGAAACAAAGCATTTATAACCCGAAAGTGTGGAGAGAGTGAGGAGACAGCCTTTTGCCTAAATTCGGAATGTGCCTCTTTAACTATGTCCTAGTGTGTGTGTGATTACTCCTGATGTCAAATGAACAGTGACCTCTCCTTATACCGTAGGGTAATTAACAGGTGCTGGTGCCAAAAGACCAGCTGCATTTTGACGTTTAATTCTCCAGTTATGGTATTATTAGTCTTTTTTTACTTTCATGTCTAGTTCATAGCACTGTTTAATGTGGTTATAACATACTTATTCTGGCAACATTTCCATTTATGCTTGATGCTAATCCCCAATGGTCAGGTTTCTGAGTGCTATTTACACAAACATGATCACACATGCTCAGAATCCCAATTAAAAGCAAAGGGTGCCAATATTGGTCAAAGCAGGTGCAGCTCAGACAGGATGGTGCATGCACAAAAGTAAAACCAAGCCAACGTGGAGCTACTTTACTGTACAAAAAAGATATATGAGGCAGGTTGTCTGCGACGTCTGTTTAGCCTCCAAGGGTTAACTACAAAGCCCAGGCTCAGCAGGAAGAATGACTGCCTTCCCACAAGGAAACATGACACGGCTCAGAATATTTACTGGAGCCCGCGAGGGACCAATCTGGCAGCTGGCAATGTCAAACGCTTCACCTGAAGACGGCAGGTCACTTAGTTCATCTAAAAAACCATCTGAGTGGTGGGATCTGCCTCCATGGGAATATCTAGTAATCTGTAAATTGAGCCTAGCTATTGCACCAGGGGGAGTTTCCTACTTATCTTTTCTTGACATTGTAGCCGCCCAGGTGACAACATTGAGCTACCAATGGAGCTGTAAATACATATGTCAATGCATCCTAACAAAGTCTTCATTGGAAAGAGTAAAATATGTTTTTTGTTGAACTGGGTCAATGGTAGAAGAAGATCATTTATGGACAGCCCATTTCAGATCCAATGCAGATCACTCAGGTGTGAAGTATATACAAATGCATACAGGACATATTTTAGCAGGTAATATACTGTAAGTGTATTGGGCATACAGGGACCGACTAGTATATAGTGTATAGTAAAAAAGTGGACACTAGGAACACTATCCTACTCTAGCCATCATAACATATTATAGCCGTGCTCCTATCTGCATGCACAAGTCCTGCCAAGTTGAACTTCACTGGAGGATACGGCTTCAAATGTTGTCTTGAGTAGCCTGGTAAAGGCTTTAGCATTTAAAGCAGCCTTGCCATTTATCCACCCCTATCTCCCAGCAGCCTTTGTGTCGTCCGCTTCCCAGTGATACCACCTGGCAGGTAGGATCAGATACGTGGAGCGTGTGGCAGGGTGCCAGGGCCAAGCGCATTAATACAGGCCAGGTCTGATGTGTTAATGTGTTCCAGCGCTAACATCAAGAGCTGTATGGGGCAGGCCCAGAGGGAGAGGGAGGGCGAGAGACAGAGAAGGGAAGAGAGGACGGGTTGAAAGAAAAGGAAGAAACATTCCCAGAAAGGCTAGGGAGGTAATAGAGCAAAAGGGATGAGGAGAGAAGGAAATTATAACAGTGGGAAAGTTATAGGGACGGAAAATGAGACGAGTTGAGAGAGAGAAGAGAGGAATTGTGGATGTAGTGCGGGGCAAAAGTTTATGGAGTCCAAGCATTTCGAGAGGTCAAGACCAAACCAAGAAGAATCTAGAGTAACTGACAAACACGGCTGTTCTGAATCGCTCGGCGGTGTGGATGTGGTGCACAGTGAATGATGTAACAGTAACACACCTGCACACGTCCAGTACAATTTCACATTGAACAATGCCTTTGTTGAAGGAGTGTTAAGACAGCCTCACCTTTACATTATCTTTTTATAGGGACTCCAGTCGACAAGCTTGGGCACCACATATGAGGCCTATATTTGGCTCAATTAAAATGACTGCTGGATAAGCAGCCACTGAGCTTCTATCTCTCCATTATAAACAATAGGCTTGTGGAAACTGTTGTGCCCCTGACAGAGATGTTAATTTACCATTTGCAAATGAATATGCGGGAAGAATTAGATACTTTGTGTGTGACACAAGAGTCCTGAAAGCAAGCGCTATTTCTTCATGGCATTCATACTCAAGCACTCTACTCAGTGACTCAGTGTCCTTATTGCAGAATTAATGTAAGAAAAAAAACGTATTGTGTCGCATTAATTACCACAAAAAAAAAAACATTATGATATATATTTATATATAAATAGATAGACTCTTTAATCATACGTCTGCAGCCCACAATGGCTTCCCAAAAGATAACCCACCACTGTCGTAATACCAACCAATTGGCACCCGTTGCTGTGTTGATTAATTCTAATTTTAAAACAATGTTGATCCTGCTGCCAAATCAATGTCCCAGTGTTAATTGGCGCTCATGTGCCTCTGTGTTAATCTGATGCCTCTGGCAATGGGGACTTGCTTGTGGGATTGTGATGTGTTTCTTTTTGGTCAGAGAGGGACACAGGCTTCATCATTTGCTAGAAGACGACGTGAAATATTCTCTGTAGAACCAATTTGGCCATTTTCGATATTACACACGTTGTGAGATCAAACCGCCACTTGATCATTTCCTTTTACTCACTGAGCCTAATGAAATGTATTCTCGTTCACATTGAACGGCACTCCTGTATGGTCGTACATTTAATTATTTAGTCAACAACTATTTGTAGTCCATCAAAAACTATATTCTCTAAATTCCACAGACATGGAATAATCGCTGAAGGAAACCCAATTAGAAAGCATGAAGACTTTAAGCAACACAGATGTGTTCAAACCAAATCCCAGAGTCACTACTGTCACTGATGAGAACAATAACACATTTTTGGAACTCCTGCGTGTGCCATTACAACCTACAGATGTGCCATGGTTTCCCTTTGTTCAAGCCCCCTCCTCTCACTTCCAGCAGAAGCAGATACGCTGAGACACTTAAGGAGCAGCTATCATGGCATTCTTGTCCCCAGTGTGTGCTCTACCTCTCCTGATCTTTCCTCCCTGTTTAGGTGCTGCAGGCCCAGATGGATGAAGATGTAAGGAAACAAATGGTATAGGCTTGGGGGACCATCAATCTCCCTTTGTGTGTCACTCGGGATATGTCAGCGGTTTGATTTGCAGGCACTGCAGATCGAGACAAACCGACGGTTTACGGTTCGTGCTGTTTGCAAGCTAGCAGACCATTCCTCTCCTCAAAGCAAGGTGGGTCACTAGATGCAATGCTGGGAACATATGTGCTTACACATATATATTTCAAAACTACTGCAGTTCATTAAAAACACCATCCATACAGATAGTTACCACCTACATTACCTAAATAAGTTACATCACAGCAACACAAATGCAAAATACAGTATGTAGGCTACAGTACAGTCAGGCCCAAATCAAAATGTTTTGCCCAAAATGTTCTACCCAGAGGAATAACCAAAATCAGAATGTTTGAGCATTGAGTTATTTTCAATGTTACTTGAAAACAATGTTCTTGTTAGCAAAGAGAGCAAACCAGGATGTTTTGGCAGCACAGGCTGTAGTTCCCAGAGCTGCCATTTCATTTAGGATCTGCTCAACATGGGACAAGTCCATTTATGTGTGGGAGTCTCACTAACAAAATACATTCGATTGAAAGAACAGTGCATCTTCCAATAATTAATACAAGGATAACTGCATAACCACCTACTGTGTAAGGAAAGGAAAACTAATTACGAGGGGTGAGAACCAGAGTGACATTTTGGGTGAAATGGAGATATATACTCTATATCAAATTAAAGCTCTTGATGAGCTCTTTCTACTGCCAAAAGGGCACATGTGAATACTTAATCAATTTGGAGTTATTCATTATAAACTAAAAGACTTACCACTGAACATACTAAGCCAGTTGGTGCTAAAATGGCGTAACGGCACAAGTTTAATTTACTTCATGAGAGCACACTTCAGGGTTGCTTTACGCTTGACAAGTTCAGTTACTGCTCTGTCCCATTGAGCTACAGTAGGCTAGCTAAGTTTTAATACACTTAATTTTGGAAGATAATTTTGCTCAAAGCTGCTGTACGTAATTATCGATTTTTAGAAGCTTTGCATTTCGGCTGCTTTTTTAATAATTTGTTTCTTATGTCTGCTTCATGTTTCTAATCCATTTCTGCATTTCCCGCTCTTGACATTTAACAGGCTACTCGGAAAAAGATGTTGCTATGCAGTAGCCTACGCATGTAATATTATCACCATATCCCAGAATTCCACTGGCCAACTCCACATATTTTAACATAAAATCGACATTTAACTAATGTGACTAGTAAAAATAATGTGTGCTTTATGTGTAGCAGATTTTGTAAACAAAATCAAGGATGACACCATTACAGAAAATGTATTGGTAAAAATACTCAAACATACTATAGAAACATTTAACTTTTGTATCGATTGCAGATAAGATAAACTAAGACCTTTGATCAGCTTCTCTTCTTACCACTCATGTCAAAACTGAAGTTACAGTATTGATTCTGTAATATCTGACTTGTTGTTTCAGCCATCACACCAATCACTATTGCTGTTGCCTCTGGCAACAATAAAAACCTGTGTGTTTGTTTCTCACTGTTGATTCAGCAAAGAATACGTATTTATTGGGCCAATCAACTTCTGACTAAGGTAAAAGTACATTTAGCAGTAAGAACAATTGTCTGTATAAAAGTTCAGTAATACTGCTGAATGGCACAGAAAAAAATGCTTATTGAAGACATTGACACAAAATCATAACTGTGCGGTATATACTGTAAGCTTGGATTGCAGTCCTCCCAAATGGTACGTAAAAACGAATTGAATTGTATTAAGTGGTATCACAGTGATAGCAAGTGCTATCAGAGTTGCTTGGCAACTTCTGTAGAGTTCATCAAGTAGCAAGAATGTGGTGGTTGTTTGGTAAACAAGGAAAAACACCATAAAAGGAACATGCATATGAGCTACAATGTACAGTATGCTAAACCTACAGCAAGCATAGTCCATAATCATTAATATAAGATAGTGTAGTGTTGGGTCCTGAGAATACCAACATGAAATACTGAGGTGAAACTAATTTATTGCTGACAAGTGACCAAAACGTATCTTGGGGGGTTAGAGCCATAGTATATAAACATCTAAAGGAGCTACACTTGCATAATGTGCATGGTACGTCTCTATTAGCTGTGTGCATCTAATGGCATGTCCACAATGAGCTTTATAGCAAACAGTTTGTATCAGAGGTGAAGAGGTCAAGGTGAGATCTCGTTACTCACACAACTACCATTTGAATGTTGTAAGATGTTCCAACACACATTCAAATATCCTTCCTTATACTCTGTATCAATAATGTGTCAGTGCATACAGAATTGTAAACAAAGTGATGGTTTCTATACTCCACATTCCTAGTATTGTAATTTATAGATAATGTTGCTTCTGTGATTCATACATGCACATCACATATTGAACTGATTTGAGAAGTGACTGAACGAGAGGTTTGGAACATAGTAAAGTCAATCTATTATTTGATAACAATGTTCCTTAAATGACCATATCACGGATATTATACTGCCTCCATACAGTAATTACTGCAAGACAGTGTGGGGCTTATCTGAACGTCTATGAATGTTTGAACGTCTCCTGTCTTATTCTAGTTGCTGACCTGAACTTAAATCACTAGCGCCCACAAAGCAATCAGCAGGATGCCTAATTGTAATCACTCTCAGTTTATACAGTACGTGGTACACAGGTAATTACTCTGCAAGGAGCTACAGTACATGTCATTTCACCCCCATACAGAAAGTATTACTCCTGCTCTGCGCCATTTGGGCATTAATGTCTGTAAAGTGACATTAAACAACATTAGTCTGTTTAGAAAATATACTGATCTAAAACTATCAACCCAGGTGGTTGGGCTCTGTTGTAAGCTCATATTGTACAGTAGGTGTGATCTCACCATTATCCAGTGTGTCCAATCAGCAGGTATTTCATCTAACAGGGGGAAGACTGATGGTTCTATTGTACATATTGTAAGTGGGAACCTTGGCAGAAGTGTCAAAATCTGCAGTTCCTAGAATGGCCACTTGAGGTTTGCTGCAAAACAGAGTCAACCCCCATTAAAAAATATAAAGCCATGACTGACACGCTGACTGACTTGGCTGTCAAAGCAGAAATATTATTGAATTGAAAGAATGGGTTTATAGACATTCTGTGGCAATTTGATGTAAACTCAGTTTGGACAGTTTGGACTTTTTGCTGTAAAGCTCCTGTAAAACTACCATCGTAAAAAGGTGGTCAGTTATGTCCAACCCGTGTGTACCTAACTAATTTTCATACACAGCATCTACATTTCTGGAGCAATATAATAATGCTTTGACCTTCAGTGCATAAGCGGAGTTCATCTCCAGATATGAACACTGGATCGGACACAAGCAGCAAAGACTGAGTGATATGGTTTCACCTGGACTGATGCATTTTAACGTACTTCCTATACTTCACATCTGATTTAGCCTTGGTTTCTCCATTGCACCCAGTACGGTTAATGGGATTATGTAAGATCTCATTAGACATTTTCACAATAAAACATTTGCTTGTGGGAATGACTTTGGATAGTGTTTTAGGTTTCCGCATGCATAATGTTACGAAGTGCGGAGGAATACTGTATAGAAACCTTATCTAATCTGGTGATGTGAGTTAAAGACGGTAGCTATAGAGATGGTAAATGGATTGCTGGCCTCAATTTGGTTTATGGAAAATTATAAGAATCCATAGATAGCACAGTTTTGTTACAGTACTCTATTGTATAACTATTGCCTAAGTACTGTATAAGCCATCAGTAAAGATTTAGTTTGAACATTGGGGGATGGGGTGCATATTAAGATGGGGGTCTGGGGGTCCTTACACAGAAAACCTCAAACTGTATTCTGGTGAATTATTAATATTATTTTCTGCATCAATAAACAGTGGAAATGTCTCTTTGTTTTAAGGAAAACATTAAATACAGGAACTGGAATAATTAAAAATACTGTAATGTATATGTGGAATACACCTATTTAATATTTTTTCATATATTATCCCTGCTAACACATGGGCATGATTTACTCTTCTGTCTTCTTTTCTTTGGGGGAAATAAACAAATACACATGCCTATACTGTAAGTGCAGGTAAAACCCAATTGTATATTAGTTATGCCTTGTTAAGACGTACATGTTGCTAATTGACTTTAGGTATGTATGAAAATACAGCAATATAATTATATTAGTCAATACAAAGTTCCCTAATTTGCCAGATGAAGTAACATAATTTGATAAGGATCGGTATGTTGCCATGATACTAATGAAATTATATATTGCCTTTAAAACGAAAATGGGCATGGTCTTGAAAGAATCCTCAGTTATGTGCAGTGCATAAACCTGGTTACCCTTCAGAACACCTGAAGGTGTCACAGAAAAGGCACAGTGGTGGAGTCTATACTTCCCACCTTATGTTTTCACAGTTTAATGGGAATACATTGTAAAAGTAGCAATACAAATAATACTGTTATGTTATATTTAATCTTTGACCCATAACTTGATTGAGCTAGTGACTCACCTTGAGGTACAAAGGCCAGGGCTAGATGTTTTGCATGTAAACTAAAGAAAATACACTTTTAATGCTGCAAAATCAATGCAGAGCAAAGGTCAGAGCATAGATGCCAATTTGGTAGTCTTACAAGACAATTGTTGTATATGCGACCTGGAGATGTACGACAAAGATTACAAGATTATATACATCTAAAATGACGCAGCAGCAGTCTATGGGTATTAATTGATGCAAATGTGCATTATGTACTATTTAAACACAAATTTTGTCTTTTTTTTTCCCTTATTTTGTTTTTATACTATCCACACACCGGCCTATGGGGTCTCGTCTGGGCCACTCAATCAACAAAATTAATAATTCAATAAATGTAATGTCTAAAATAAATGGAAATCAATGAAGAAATGTACAAATAAATGGATAAATAGACCAATTGATACATACAATATTAAATACACCGATTGACTAATAAAACATAAAAAATACATATTGTTCCTAATGTAACAATGAAGCGATTAATAATACAATTTCTCACCTCATGACTGACAGCAGTTTAAATCCCAACCACTGCAGCAACAGACAGAGAAGAGGCAATGGGCAATTGAAAATACAAATATGAATCGCCCCTTAATTGCGCAATCAAAAAAAGAAAAAATAAATAAAATAAAATACAATAATTAATTAATTGCTTAATTGTCACAAGTATTTTTTTATTATTTTATTAATGAACTAATGATTTTAAGTTTTTTTTAAATTGTATTTATCAATTCACTTTTTGATTACAAAATTGTTACTTAAAATAGGTCTGTTATCTATGTATCCACTGATTTGCACATTTCTATATTTGATTTCTTTATTTATTTTGAATGTATTTGTCGATTGAATTAATACTTTATTAATTTATCAGAGTGGCACAAATGTGGCCCCATACTGGTCTTTATCGAGCACCTCTCCTACTAGATCTAATGCCATTGCAGCACGCTAATAGCCCTATATACACACAATATATTGTACTCTGCATTTTATATATTTTACTTGATTTTATTGTTTAAACCTTTGTAACAAGAATGCTTTATGACTCCTCATGGTGAGTTTCCTCAATTTTGTATGGATTGGTTGTACTGCAGGTGGGTGGTCTGACAGAGTGGATTTAACACACTGATGTAATTGCACCTGTGATTGCATCAATAAATCAAAATAATCTATAGCTTTCCAAAAACAGTATGTAGCATGAGTAGCCTACACACTTAAAAATAGTGGTCTTGTGCTGTGTGTCATGGTCCATCATCCACCTGTCTGTCTTGTTCAGTCCATGGTTTCTGGTTTCCCCAGTCAGCGTTTTGCCTGTCTCTACCCCGTGTTTATTGTCAATTGGTTTCACCTGCTGCTCGTTATCCATGTCCAATTGTCTGTCTTGTCTTCCTGTATATAAGCCCTCGCGTTTCCCTTGTCTTTGTCGGTTATTTTAAGTAAACCATGCACAGTCATGCCTATTTCTATCCAGTTCTGGAATAAAACCTGGAACCTGAACCAGTGTATCTGTGTCGTTTCTTACCCTCTACCTCAACATTACACTCCGCATTCTGAAAGCCCGACAGCTGGCCATCTGGTTTTTAACAGGTTACATAGTTCACTGGCAATTATTATGTGACAATGACTAAGACTATGAGCAGTCGAGACCGAGTCAAGACCAAGGCAGAGCGAGACCAAGTCGAGACGGAGACCAGAGTAGTTCAAGTCCCATATTGCAGGATATATAGCCTTCTTGCACACACTGCATTGACCGTGTAGTCTATATTATGCATGTGCAAGTCATCGCCTAATTTGTGGGATTAGACGGAGGCATGAAGATACACCGTGTCCTAACTGGATGCGACAGCAAGAGAGCATCCGACTATTGTGTTGCATCGGACGCTCTCTATCCAGACTGAATCCGTCCGTTACAACATGTAAACAAGCCACGTAGCCTAACTATTAGCAGTAGCACAATAGAGAGCATAAGCCTTCTCCATATTCACAACAATTGCCTGCTATGACGGTGGCAGGTACAGATGTCACTCATTGTTATAGGCCTCACGTAGTATACAACCACTATGGTTCTATGGTCTCAACGCAAGCGACAGGAAGAAAATAGAAACAGGGCATCCGACAAAAGTTCGCTCAAAATGGCGCACATGTAATACTATGTTACGGTGTAATGTAGTATTTTCTATATGGGTAGGCCTACAGTTGAATACATGCAATTGGAAAGTAGGCCTATTAATAACCAACTTCACAGACATGAAAAAAATTAGGTCGATGAGTGGCAGGGTCAGACTGGGACTGAAAAACAGTCTTGAACTTTGAAGTCTGTCTAGAGTAGACCTTGTTGGCAAATAGAAATAGTCTACACACCATCCACTGTAATAAACTACTGTATAGTTTAATTTTGTAGATAGCCTGGCACTTTCTTGTGGCCAATAATTGTTTTTAAATATAAATGTAAGCTACTGTACAATCAGTAGCCTAGTCTTTACATTAAAAAACAGCTGGGGTGAATCTATCAGACCTTTAGGGGAATATAAAATACTGTACAAAGCCTTCTCAATAACACATTTCACTGTATAACAGGTTACATTAATGTTTCCATAAAACACTAAATTTCCTGCATTCTGGTTAATGTTTATGCAACAATGTGTGCCTTTTATGTATCCTGATGTTAATGTCTTTATTTATGTAATTCAAAATATAATATAATATAATATAATATAATGCAATAAGTGTTTCATGCATTCTGTATTGCTTTCAAAAGAAATTCAAAAACCAGGAATTCAAAATCTTCAAAATCTAAAAAATTTAAAAAAGATCTCGTACACCACCTTGCATTCTATTCGATATTGCTAAACGCTTTAGGCCAATCAGATCTCAGAATGTCAAGGATCAGTCCAAGATGGGCGGGGCCGCTCGTATCTCCCCTCAATATTGAATATTAGTTTAACCAAGTCTGACAAAACCCACAAAGACAGCACTGTAGTTGCAGCCAGCCGACCTGCCCTGTGGCAGAATGTATAGTAAAACATTAGATATTTAATTGAGGATTTACTTCTAATCACAAGAATTATCATTAGACATGCACCGGGCGTCCCCGCAGTTGTGGTCTTTTCCGGTCTCGTTTCAGTCAGTAAAGATTAATTTAGGAATCTAATAATAAACTACATTACAGCAATATATTAATGTATGTGCATTTTCTTATTTGTTAGTTTTATTTTTCATATTTGTAGGGACTTAAATGCAAAAATATTTTGTGATATTCATGGACAGGATATCGAGGTGTAGTCGTGGTGGGGAGGGGTTGCGGTTCGGTGACCTGGGGATCTCATCACTGCTTTTTGCAGATGATGTGGTCCTG
>JAODLL010082535.1:0-15303 GCA_026546735.1 Forbesichthys agassizii
CTCTCTCTCTCTCTCTCTCTCTCTCTCTCTCTCTCTCTCTCTCTCTCTCTCTCTCTCTCTCTCTCTCTCTCTGCGCCTGTTTGTACTAGAGTTCTCACAGATAAAGAATGACTAACACCCGCCTAATGTAGCCCAACCCTCGCATGTTAACACAACACCACCACAGCAGCGCGCCTCTCTTGCTATCTGACAGTTAGGAGAGTCGGGAAAGGAAGCAGGCTTCTTGTGAGAAGATGTGAGAGAGCGACGACTAAGCGAGCTGTGCAGAACTACTCAGCGACAGGCTTTGTTTTCTGACTCTTATGACGTGGCTCAGGTAAAATGGTCATGTGACTGTCATACCAAACACTGACGCTCACAGGCCAGTGGGGTTGGTGACTTTAAACTCACCTGTGGAATCAATAACAGACAAGCTATCACTAAATGTTTCTATTGCTGTACTTAGATATGTCACGCTTAGGCACACACCTACACAGACACAGACACACACACACACACACACACACACACACACACACACACACACAAACACACTAAATAACAAGAGATTTTATAATGGTGACTGGCAACTATTTCAGACCTGGGCCACAGAGACAAGAGAAACAGTTGAACACGCATGCATACATAAAGTACATATTAGCCTAGCAGCCTATAAATCAACATCACGGGTCTCATGTCTGCATCTTATTTGGGTATGTGAGGTCCTGAGGCATAAAGAGAGCTCTGAAACGGGGGGGGGGGGGGTATAGGGGTAGTGTTAATGGGATGATGGCCGTGATTAAATGACTCGCAGCCTCATAAATCCGCCGTCATCGTTCTGGAAGAGTCTACCATATCGCTCACTCTCCCCGTCTCTGCCCCTCACACACACGCACGCACACACACGCACTATCTCCTGAGGCAGTCCATTGACAGTGTAGGGTGTCCAGCACCCGTGCGTGTTACTGCTACAGGCGTCACGTTGCGTTGCGACCGACAACACACTGTTCGCTATGGCGACGCTATGGCGAACCCGTCTGGCTGAATGACTGCACTCTAACAGCCGCACGATAAGTTAAATATGCAAGAAGAAGTCATTTGACTGGCGAGCACACGGGGCAAAATATAATTACGTTTGGCCCGACATGGAAACCTATTTTCTCGTGAAGCCATGACAACGTAAAAGAGTAATAGGACATAATGTAATGCGGTTGTTCCTATACGCAGGGTTCGTAGCCCGCCGTGTAATATGCTGAGCTCACCATTGTAACTTGATAAACAACTTGACTTATCAGCCCAACGTGCATCCTACTACATGTTTATTTTCCACACACGCTCTCGCTACGCAAGCCCCGCCCCCTCCGAATAGCCTGTGGCGTGAACACAGCTGACAGGCTTTCTAGCCCGGCTTCTCCGTGGTGACGGTGAGGAGGACACTAACTGTTATCCAGCGCTAACACACACAAATGCACTCCCCCGTATTCTCCGCTCTCTCCAGTTTGCTGTGACCTCTTTTACATTTTCACGCCTTACAGGCACACATCGAGTTGCTGTTGTTTAAGAGAAACGCAACAAGGTATTCCACCTGGACACACACACATGCACACACACAGTATTTACCAGAGGGCCCACAACATCCCAATCGAAGCCCTGCTGGCAGTGTTTCCATGACGATGCAGAACGGACTGGTGAACAGTGGAGTGTTATGTTTGTTATATTGGAAATGTTAGACCATTCGCTCACTCTCTACACCTGTCATCTATGGGGGACCTAGTATCCAGCAGGTATCATATCCTGTTGCATAACATACCATATGTGTATGTCAAGCATGATAGGTGGGTAGGAAAATCCAGTGGTCTGGGTGTTTGACTCACAGGCAGAAGGTTATGGGTTCGATCCCCGGAGTGGCCCGCCTGTAAACATCCCTGAATAAGATGGCTAACCCCTATCTGCAACTGATCTCATTATAAGTCACTCTGGATTAAAGCATCTATTAAATGGCATAATTGTCATTCTGTTTTAAAAGTTTTGGATCCACAGGATCTCTGTAAATCATTGCAAACTGTGACCTCCCCTGCCACGAGTGGGCTTTGCCTTTCCATCATTGCGTGCATCCAATGCCATCTTCACCTTTGATACCGCAGCTATTTTGAGGTGGATGCAAATCGAAATCTCTGTCGCCCTTGACTAGCGCAGGACGAGAAAAAAACCCAGATTTAATCGCATAGCAAAACTCAATGGAAACGCAGATCATTCAAGATATTGCCTCTATTTTGCGTAAAACTGCAATGTGAACCAATGTATTGGGCTTTATCCAGTGTGCGTGCTCCCCACTGTGTGGTGACACTTCAGGGGAGCAGTGACAGTTGGATCTCTCAGGGATGTGTCCCTAGACCTGTTGACCCATTCAAAGCAGCCACTGCTGCAATGTCCCCATCTCTGTCCTTTAAAGGGTGCCTTCTAGTTTTCCACTGGCACAGGCCAACACGGTCAGAGCTCATCTGGTGCGTCACCCAGACAAGTTGTCCTGAACACACCCAAATAGCAAAGGAGAGTAAAAAAGATAAACACGAAGGAGAGGGGTCCTCAGCTGACAAATAGTGTTACCTTAGCAACGCAGTTGCGGTTGCGAGGGTGAAAAAACGGTTTGCGCGATCTTCGTGGGTTACGCCTCAAAACGTGAGGAAATGCTTTTAGCGAAGCTAGCCACACGTAGTCAAGCAAGGTCACGTCATACAACATTGGCATGTCGCGATGTTATCACAAGAAAAACAGCATATGGAATGGACCAGGCGATTTAGGTCATTGTTGTGTGTCGGTGAAACTAACTGATTGTAATAAATAACGTGATGCTTTTGATGAGCAAAATAACAAGCAAGTCGGTCGATTCGAGACAAAAGAGAAATAAAGAAGGCCCCACAGTGAACTCCAAAACAATTCACATTCACGTGCCATCGCCCCTACACAGGCAGGCTTAATCAGAGAGATTGAAAAATCAATACCCGGCAATGATGAAAATTCACAGGCTTAACCACAATCACCGGTGAAACGCTTGTTCTATTCCAAGACATTAAAAACTTCTACAGAGCACTTGGCGAGAGCCGGGTACCCGGGCGAACAGTCAATCAGGCAACACCACATTTGCACAAGCCGTTCCATTTCCCATCAACGAAAATAAATGTACTCGAGAAAAACAGGCAGAAAATCTAAAAGTCAAGCTGGCTTCAGACTAGCAACATGGAAATACCCACCGTAAGCCTTGTTAAATCTCCCTGGAACATCCCTACCATTAGACTTTATTGCTACACTATGATACATCCTCTGGGAGATTTGGGAGGGGGGTATCCGGGGTATTACAGCACAGCAGATTTCAACCTATGTACCCCTTGCTTTCTTCTCCTTGCCCCTTCCTCCCCCCACTCTGGTTGTGGCACAGCGGGGGTCTATACTGATCCTAGTCTGTCACAATTACTGCGGTAACACTGCATATTGATGTAGCCCGCCGCCACCAACACACACACACACACACACACACACACACACACTTTCAGACTGGGAAGGAAGTGAGTGTGAGGGACACACAGACATCACAGGGGAAGGGGGGGGAGGGGATGACAGAGAGAAAGATACAACATGTCTTTACCCACAAGGTGTGCAAAGTTCTACATAGTAAAAACCGCTGCTGGGTTTCAGTGACAGGCCTCTTTATCACCTGGTTGTAGTCTCACACTGTTATATGGCTGATACAGTAATCACATGGTCCAGATTTGACATGCGAGGCGCCCGTACTTTAACTACCTCCTGAGACGACGAAGCCACATGACACGTTCACAGGGACGACGCATTTTACACCTGCTATATTATGCAGTCAGGTGACATGGCAAGGCATGTAGAAAAATACATTTACTAGACACGGTGTTGAAGATAATAACAGTACTATACGGTTGCCAGGCGAGCACAGGTAACAATTACAGCGGTCGTTCAGAACCACTCCACCTGAAAGACATGACGCTGTGACGTAAATCTGTGAACATTTATAGTACAGATGTGCCTATGTGTCGTGACCCAGGCTAAATTGAACAGTGATTTGAGCATTGTGTACTTTGCCTAATAATTAGACCTGGCAGCAGTCTAACGCGCTATCACAACATTGCGTAGCAAAACGGAACAAAACAAAACGAAATCACATGCTGTCTTGATATGAAATAAGGCACCGGTAAGATGCCTGCCAGAAATAAATACTTTCTGTTTGACGAATTACCGCTTATATATGACCATGGATGATGCGTGTTGACTAAAGCTTCTACGGCACAGACTGTGAGCTCTGCGGAATTGCATGATTTAAACAAAAATGTGTTTCGTGTGCACGTGTAAGCGCGTGCGCTGCTTAAGCATGCGTGCCCATGGGTCTTTGCAGCAGCTTGGATGAAATGAGAATTAGGGACACCGTGGTGGCGTGGCCAAACGAGAGCGTGGAAGTAAATTCGGAGAGTGCCGTCTTCTTCTCATCATTTCATGCGTCTGAAACTCATTGCGTGTCATATGCCCGCATTTTTGCTAGTGGGCCATTCCGTACGCCACAGACTCTGGACAGTTTGAGATGCTGCTGCTATTTGCGTACATATAATTGTAATTTTACCTTGAATGACACTGCTTTATTTTAATTATTGTTCTCATTGATGGTGCTTTGACTGAAAATGTCATCCAGGATTGAAACAAAGCACCAAAATGACAAATGAGAGCGTTAGGAAAAGTATCTTTTGCAAAGGTTTTCCTTTGTACCGAACCGAAATGTTGGTATGTCGTACACCAGCACGAGGTAAGGTTATGCTACTGTAGGTATGCGAGGTATGCTGGCGGCGGAGGAGGCAGTGGGAGATCGGAGGATTGTGGGAAAGACGAGCGGTGAGATATAGCATGCATACTGGTCTCCATTATGATGGCACATGACAACTTAATAGGACTTGTTGCCAACACACAAAAAGGCCAAGCAGATGTGAACACAAAGACACACACACACACACACACACAGGAGTCATGCATACGCTGAGTAAACCAATTGGTGGAAGAACAAAGGTTTCATTAACTCGGACACAGAGATGCATATTGATTTCCACCCACGCAACTCGCTGCCTCATTGTCTGGAGATTCAAGATTCAGATCTCTGCTGTCATTGCTCTAGCAAACATCAATATGCAACCCTGTTGCGCATATTAAAGGGTTAATTGCAAACTTGTAAGCAATTATGGTCTCATTGTGGCGTGGAATACCCGCTTATATTGGAATTTAGATCAAAACCATTGAGCCTTCAGTCACATCTAATGGAGTGTCCACTGAAACTGATTTAACTTACAAAACGTAAAAATACTTTTAAAAGCTCTGACTACTTAAAAAAAGACGAGAGATGACAAAAAGGGTTGCAGTTTGCACGCAAAGGTCAAGGAGAAGTGAAACTGAAAATAGAATATCACAGCTCAGGGCACAATTTCCCATAATGCCACAAAACGTTAACCAGCGCAAAACACATTTAAAAGGTGGTGGATAAATACCCCCGCCTCAAATAAAATAATATAAATACATTTTATAGTATGCCTGGAGCCATCATTAAAGCGTTGCCTGTCCAACTGTACCCAAATACGGGAGACAGATTATGCTGCGAGGAACAGTTGGTGACGGAAGAGAGGAAACACAATTGGCTATCTTCTCTCTGCTGTTTGCCGGCAGAGGGGGGAGGGAGGGAGAGGGGCAGCTAATTGGACACTAGCCTGTGTCTGGTAGTCCTCACACAGCCTTGAAAAGTGTATGAAGAAAGCTGCAGAGAAAGAGAGAGAGAGGGAGAGAGAGGGAGAGAAAGATGGAGAGAGAGAGAGAAATATACAGAGGGAGAGAGAGAGGGCGAGAGAGGGAGAGAGAGATGGAGAGAGTGAGAGAGAGAGGGGGAGAGAGAGAGGGAGAGAGAGAGAAAGAAAGCGCCATTCAGATCCGATCTACAGCCCCATTATTCAGCCCAACATGACAGCATGTCTATCTGGCTACAGAACAGTCACATACAAGCTAGCCAGAGCCGTCCACAGACACATCACTTGTACACAAAAACACACAATCAAACCCACCCATCCACTGAGGCACGCCCATATACCGCTTCCAGGCTTTTCTATCACTACAAAGAATCTCCATACCCACATCGCATTCACGTTCATTCAGCTTTGACAGGGCGCATAGATTTTCCATGGAGCTTATTCTTACCACTCTGCCTCCCACAAAAATGTAATAAATGCACACACTTGCCAAGGCTGAAGTGAGAGTTGATCCATTAACGAGCCATAATATTGACAAGGGCGCGCTCTCAGTTCCCAAACTCCAGCCTTGTAGCCGTAACATCGGCGGTGGTACGTCAATGTGAGGTGCGTACAGGCCGATAAAAGGTCGCCCTTTCAATTGCTATAGGCAGGCTGTGATGGACAGCAGAGAGGAAAGGAGTAATGGAAGGAGGGCAGTGGGGGTGGGGGGGGGGGGGGGAGCCCTCAGCGTTGCGTTTGAATGGAGTGATACGGCGGGGAAAGTGAGAGAAGATATATATTATCAAACTGTGCTGGCCCAGGACTAAATGTTTATCCCCTTGAGACAGGGACAGCAGAAGGCACACACACACACACACACACGTGTGAACGCACGCACACACACATGCACGCACACACGCACATGCACAGACACACACATAAGAATGTGAGGACACATACTCAGACAGAGATAGAAGGGAACAAGGACACAAACTTTCCCACTCACAAAAATGTATATACACACTCACACACACACACACACACACACACACACACACACACACACATGCATGCACCCACATTCCACACCAAACACATTCAGTGTTAAAACATATTCAATACTGTCTGCTAAAGACATACTGGAATGTGAGAAGCCCACAGTGGCTAAATAGCGCTCGCCATCACGGCTTCTAATGTCGCCATACTGCCCCTTATGGCTCACTAGCATATCACCCCCCTCTTTTACGCGCCCTCCTCTAGCACTAGACAAGCGTTCCTTTTAACTGGAGCGACCTATCAGCACATAGTAACCCACTGTGTGTATCAGCAGGCTCTTAAAGAACCCGCCAGACGTCGAACACAATGGTGTACATTTTAACTATGTCGGCGGTGTTGAATCGACGCATTGAGGCTGGAGTGCAGGTGGATTGAGGTTTGATGGAGGAAAGAGGAAGAGCGAGATACCCGCGGGCGCGCAGTGCGACTGCTGCGCCACGGCGCTATGTTCGGTAACGGCCGAAGCAGCTGTTCACTCTGGCGTGAGCGAGAAAGCGAGGTGAAGAAGGAGGCAAGCAATAGAGCAGGGGAGAGCCGAGGAAGAGAGCCTATCGCTGGCTTGGCGTTACCGACCCCAGTCGCTTAGCTGTAGGCTACGTTGTATGGAGGTCAAGTCTTCAACTTCACTATCTAGAACAGATAACCCAACTGTGTTGGTTTTAAAGCAGACCACTGCAGCATTAGGGTCAATATGGGGCGAAGTGGATCACTGTGAACAATATAACTTAATATGAGTTCTAACGGAACAGAATTGCCGGTCACCTACAGGCCAAGTGACGCTAATTTATTTTGCCAGATCACTCTATTCACAACAGCTCCTTCAAGAAACATTCCTGACTGGGGAAATATTGATAGAAATGCCCCATCAATAGCCTAGTATATAGAAATGCCCCATCAATAGCCTAGTATGTCCCAGGCAAATACGCCTATAGTGCAATGGGAACCATACCGGTTAAGTGAAAGTCAGCAGAGGTCGCAGCAATTCAAGAATATTACTTTAGACTTTAGGATGCAGTTTTGCATCCAGTTAGTAAATTTGTTCAATATGTTTATGACAATCATTATGTACATTACAATACATTTAAAATTCTATTTGGCCTAATGCTGCACAAAATACATTCATGAAAAACATCTGCTAGATCACAAAAATGGGAATAAAACACAGACTAATCTTAAATATTTATATGCACATTCTCTAGGCGTAAAATTACGCTTTACAGTCGCCGACCTCGTCAATTTAAGAAGCACCGTGGAGGATGGCAACGCAACCATCAGAACAGAGCATTCACTCTATGCATCCTGGACCCCTCTAGTGTAGGAGGGTGCCTTTAATATTGTTATGTTACACGACCAACACTTATTTTAGGAAAGTAGGCCTACAAGGTAAAGGTTTATTTGGCTAGACTACGGTTTCTGACTTTAAAAATGTATAATATAGCCTACATAGCCTAAACATATGGGAAAGAGCAGGTTGTTATGGGCATTTTCATTAGACAGCAAAACAGAGGTAGCCTAAATGACAGAGTTGGAAGGCTACGGTGTACCGCATAGGGTTGGGTAGTAGCCTACATGGACGGGATCATTTCTCTTAAGAAAAAAGAACTGCGTAATTCCGCAGCTGTAGCATGTTAGACAATTATTTTACCTCCGGAGTCCAACGCGGGGATTTCTTTGTAGAACACCACATATAATTCATCCACTCAGAGTACGAAGGGCAAATCGTTACGACTTACGAGGCGCGAAGGGCGACGGCGACCAACTTCATATCGCACTAAATCGACAGAAATAACTGGTCATTAAAAATAGTCGACATCGCAGACCACCACCCGGAAACGGTGCAGAAAATGACTCTTTTCGTAAAAATCCACAGCCAACGTGCAGCCGCTCTGGTGCAGAGCCACGGCAGAACAGGTGCAACACGCCTCCCGTCACCTGGCTGCATGGCGCAGTGGCGTCTGCCTCCAATAACTGTTGGAAACGAAGCCGAAACAACTCAAATATATTCCTGCTACCAGGCTCACGCCATGCAAGCACCTTCTTACCTGTAATCTATGCAGATATCACTTCACAACCGCAGTCGCATTGACACTGCGGATACAGGCACGTCCAGGTCCCCAACTCCTTTACTCCTTAAAATTAGAAAGACACGCCGAAAAAAGCAACGTCTTGCTGTGATATCCCAATCCAAATGATTGTGACACACTCGGCACTGTGTAAATCCCGCGGTAGAGGTAAAATATAGTTTACAAGGCAAGGCGAAAGAAATAGCAGCAGATTCCCAGCGACATTCTCCGATCAGCGGAACCTTCTTCGGCAACTATGCCGCTCCGAGCGCTCTGAGATCCGGCGGGCTCGATGCAGCGCCTCCCATCCCAATCGAGTGTGCACTTTAAAAGGCAATTTAAAAAGCCGCTGCGCCGTCGGATTCCGCAGGAAGCTATGTGTCTTGAACGCTGATGTGACTCACTCGGCGCAATGCTTTCTCTCAACTGAGGCGTTGTAGTGGCTGCGGTGAAGTGAGAGAGGGAGTGTATGTGTGTATTAGGGAGAGAGAAAGTGCGATACCTCCGAGTTTGCGGCTTCGCAGTGGATAGCCACTGGAAAGGGATTAGAGTCGATGGCGCTTTGCCGGGACGCATGAGGCGACCGCCTTGTTTTACCAAGCCCCCTGACTCGCCCGCAGTGACATCTTGGGTTTGAGGGGGGGCTTTGCAATTGGGCCAATTGTAATATTAAAAAAAATATACTAAAAACGGCCAACTATCTCAAGAGGCACGTGTACGCATGAGTGAGAAGGATGCCTATTCCCTAAACCAAGCGAATGCATTTTCTATGTCTGTGTTATGCAGTCATCCAGGAATTAAATGGTTTTGGCAAATGGGCTACAATGTCGTGTATAGCCTATCATCATATCACAGGATTTAAATTGGCTATCTAATCGGTGGGTCGTTTTTGAATAGGCTAGTGTTTTGACAATATGTCTAAATTCATGAAGTTTCATACTTTTGAGAGATTAACAAAAATGAAGTTATGTTCTTTGATAGCCCTTTTAGGCATGTTTTATAGTTTCAATGATGGGTTATGATGCCAGAATATAATACACACATAATTTAGTCTAGACTATAAACTATTCTATTATTCGAATGTTCTTATCATATGGCCTTTTTGGTCTGATCAAACAAGTCAGTTACAAACTAACTAACTGACAAACATTTTAACCAATTATAATTTAAAAACTAATAGGGACTATTAGATTATAATTAAACTCATCATCAATAGTAGGCAGGCTATATGTGAATAAGAGTAGTCTTTTTCTTTCTTTTTTCAAACAACAAATTAGTGTTTTGCTTGTAGCAAATCTAATCTGACTACTATAGGCTATATGTCCCTGCCGTATGATTTTTCCTACCTGGGACCTGAACGGAACGGAACGAGACGAAAGGGGAGGGGGGGGGGGCGACGGGGACACCTCTCTGCCGCAGCATCACGTCTCTCCCTCCCGGTGGAGATATCATTTTCACACGGCCGCCTCGCTTCGAAACACTGCATCATAGCGCCACCCACAGGCAGCGATATAGTGCACGCATGCATTATTGTGTTCTCGGCCAGTCAGCACTGAGAAGAAAGCAGGAACGGAACAGCAATGTGAACTAAAATCAACTGCTTATAGCGAGCACGTAATTTCTCCCCTTTTCCTTCATGTAAGATAAAGCTGTATTTATAATGACATACTGATGATAGACACTGGATTAAACACTTTTATGCACACTGTAGGCTATTGATTTCAATTCGTTTCCAACGTCCATGGGCATTGCTTACATAAACCTGATGGCTATGGCTATGGCTGATGGATAGCTTTGGCTATCAACAAACAAACATATGTAAAAGATAATGCAATGTTATGAAACTGATGAGGTGAAAGTCTGCTTTTAGGAAGATTACTGACAGCGGTGCAAACAAAGAGAGACTAGGATGGCCCTAGTCACTCCAGTCCAGTCCTGATATCTGATTGCCCATCTCAGGTGACACCTTCAAATATAATAGGCTGTCACTGGCAGTGATGCTGATTGACAGCTCATTCTATATGATATTGGAGCATGTATGGCATAGTTATTTTATTATATTATTATGTTGCATAGTACATTACTGATAAGCATTCACTGTAGTAGCTTCAGTATTCCCTCACATGTTTGGCAACATTTGAACAAAGCTTAAATTGTAAAATAAGGTTAGATGGACTACACATAATTAGGCTATAGCTAGCCTATCTAGAGGTAGGCTAGAGGTAGGTTCTTACCTCCCAGAGGTAAGAACATAAGATTAGCTGTTCTGCAGTGCTTTCTGTCTGTCAGTCTGCTCCAGTGGGCTGAACTGCACAGTTCTCTTTTACACAATTAACTCGCACACACTGATTTAACAGGCTACAATATGGTAGTAGGTATTTGAATCCATTTCAATGACTACAGCACAGTGACTTGGCCATGTTGACCAGACAGTTATACTGTAGGTAGGTCTGTTACGAGAAGACAAACAGAAATTACCTGATTGAACTGCTAGGACAACATGTTACCTTGTAACTCCTGAACAGCTTAAAATGTAGCATGGTTGATCTGGTATTACAATACAGTATATGCTATAGTTTGCTGACCTGGCCGTGAAAATGTGGGAAGTAGACTACGCTACATGTTCAAGTAAAACGTGTCATTGGATAAGGCTTTGTGTTGCCAGACTGGCATTTATTTTAAAAACACATTTGTCTTGCTTCAATGTAAAACATACCGACAGCTGTCAGAGAACTGTAGTAAAGTGGGAAATCTGTCTTTCAAATGTAGTGCTTAAAAGTGTCAGAAAAAATATGCGCACAAGTGATTGTGAGATATTTGAAAACTAAACTATGTAAGCCTAAGGCAGTACCAACATTTGCTAATTGAGCTGAATGTTAAATAAATGTTTACAGACCTATTCAACGTGATGTTTTAAAATTAGAATAAATGTACTTGAACTGATATTTTGATATATATTTTGTTTGCATAGGTTTACTGTGTTGCTAGACTCAAACAAGACAAAGGGTCTTTTAAATCTCCAGTAGTCACACTATGGTGTCAACTTCCTGATATTTACTGTCTCAATATGGAATCCACTCTAGGCTATGTAATAAATTACTTGCAAATCTAACAGGGACGTTTCAGTCACATTCCATATACTTATCAATATATGTCCTCCGATATAATGAGAACATATGACTTGTAAACAAATGAGTATAGTTCTAGGGCCCACCTCTGTATGTGTCACCTCTGGGAGACAGTGGCCACTTCTAAATCAATTCGCCCACTAGAAATCCACAATAAGTCTGTCAGCACATTGAAAGTGTGTACATGACCCTGTTTTCTGTCACAACAAGGCATTGATTTAAGTGCGTTTCAGATCCATCCGTTAATTTATAACACTTTGGTGCTGGTGACAGATTCTGAGGGCATCTGATGAACTCAAAGATTAAAATGCATCTAATAAAGATCATCCAATCTGCTGGCAGCGCTTCATAATTTACACAACGTACAGCTAAAGAATCAATCTGAGGATCCCAATATCAACTAGGTTTGAAAGCACAGCAGCTCAATAGTGTATCAATCTGACTACAGTGACTATAGCCAGTCTCTATAAGAATCAAACGACCTTGTAGGGAACACAAGGTCACTGATATGCATCCAGTACAGTACATGTCGAGCCAAATGATTACACATTTATACTGTTCATAACATACTCTTTTTTTCAAATACAGCAGTGTTTGTTCTTATGGTGGCAAGTGAGTTATCCAACCACGTTTATATTTATTTCAACCAAGGACAGAAAACATGTAAACAACTAATTGTTTTTGTTATGATGATGTCCTTACTTGTATGTTGACCATTTAAAATGTGGTACAGATTTGAACTACAAGAAACATTTTCCTTTATTATATTTTTGTTTACTCGTTATTTGTTGACCATTTAAAATGCCATACAGATTTGAAATACAATAGACATTGTGTGTGACACAGGCAGACCAGGGAAGCTCAAGAGTCAATGTTAATGGATCTAAATGGAAGATAGAGAAGTGGCCAGGACCCGGTCATCGAGCAACGCAGAAGCAGCCCATCTCAGGCTCAGCAGAGGGTAAAGGCCGTGTTGTTTGTCCCTTTATGCAAACGCACTGACCGATCTGACTGCCCCATTTGTCTTGCAAATGGGATGATGACTAACTGACTTACTGCGGCAACGTGAATGGCTTTGATGAAGCCCCCTTTAATATGCAGTCAAGTGTGTTGGAGGGAGGTGCGTGTGTGTGTGTGTGTATGGTTCTGCCAGCTGGCGTAGCTCCCCTCATCTTTCTCACGTGTGCGTGTGTGTGTGTGTGTGTGTGTGTGTGTGTGTGTGTGTGTGTGTATCTACATTTGAGTCGCCATTGCATCTTTGTGTCTTTTGAATGAACTCAGTGAAGCCATTTAAACACAGATGTACATGGTTTAGCTTAAGCCTGTGGGGGATACAGAGGACACCCACAGTTGTACGCTGGTCCCCGGGGTCTCCCACAGGGCTTCAACTGACACACACACACTCACACACAGAACAACTGTATTGACCTCATAAAAGACATCCATCATGCATCTGCTACTGTATGGCTGTCTTTGTTAGGCCGCTAACACACAAATACAAATGCATGTACTTATATAATATAGATAAATACAAGAAATGACTTGTACATATGTACGTTTACAAGCCATATCTATCATGAGGATAGTAGTATGTATTATATGGTGTTGCCAGATATATAGGTCTTAAACTATATGTATTAAGAACTTAATATTTAGGTCTTTAATAAACATCTCTGGCCATTTCCCGATACAGTGTTTGAGAGGCTGATTTTAACTCACACTGAAACGTAGGCTTTATATGCATCTCTGCGATGATGTCTTATTTCCTGGACAGACTATTATCTATGTCACCATGGTAATCAAGTCTGTCTTATTGCTTGCAGGATTGTTATGAGTTAGATTTTGATATTCCGTTGATTTAGATTCCAAATAGGTTTTCAATCTTCTGCCTGTCTCGCAAGTAGTAAATTCTATCAAAGTTGACAAATCTGTATCCCTGTGTGTGTGTGTGTGTGTGTGCGTGCATGCATGCGTGTGTGTGTGTGTGTGTGTGTGTGTAAGTGTCAGTCGTATAATCAGTCACTTTGCATATTGATGACCTCTCTGTTTTTTTTCTCATTTACATCTACGATTGAAATTTTAGTGTCTCCGTGTGTTTTTCCCATTGTGTGTATGTGTGTGTGCGTGCGTGCATGCGTGTGTGTGTGTGTTCATCCATGTATTATCTACATCCAGCCTCCCTATCAAGCTAGCAGCTGTCTGTCTGGCTTCATCTTTCATGTGTGTGTATGTGTGTGTGTGTGTGCACACGCACGCCAGGACCAGGTGAGACGGTGTTTTGCCAGCCGTCTCTCCTGAGATCCAGGCTGATGTCCGTGGAGATCCAGACCCTCCTCAACCCAGTGTTCCTCACTCCCCCCCAGGATAAGCCCCTTCCAAAGGGAGGCCCACTGCAGATGGTCAGGGGACTGGGGTCTCGAAGGGATACACAATGTCAAGGCCGTTAACACATAACACACAACTCTAACTAACTAGCTGACTATACTTATATAGGTATAGTCAGCTATTGAAGCTTATTGTAAGCTAATACCGTACACTTGTTTGGTTAAATTCACCAAATATCGGCTCACGTTTCCCTACCTTATCGGTCTCTGTGCCTGCTGAACACGTCCAGTACGTCTACAAAGCTCTGACAAACAACAAAAACAAAATGTCAAAGACCGCTCACAACAACAGTGTTGCTTGGCTTCGCAATGCATTTCAAGATGTGAGGGGGGCGGAGTTTGTTTTGATTTGAGCGCAAAGTTAAGAAGCATTCTCAAGAATGCCTTCAAGGCCACCGGAAACAAATCTCCTGACAGAACAATATCACTACCAACATATACAGTAGTAATGTTACTGTAATATTTGGCAGAAATCTGCATTAACTTTAATATAAAGTGGTTCTGAAAACCTTACTAGAGTGGTCTTGGTCAGAGGTTGTGAATGAGCATGTCTTGGATGGCAGAGATACAGTATGTAATACATTTTGTCATTATGCTTACAGTGAGGTACTGTACAGATGTGGTTCAGAGTTTAATAGCCCTTAAAGTTGATTACAAACCAACCAATGGTTTTTTTCTGGTCTAGATATTCTCATTATATCTGACAATGAGGAAGACTAATCCTAATCCTAATTGGAACATAGAATTTGCTAAATTACTGTACCTTTGCTCATCACCACCACATTACATGAGACTTAGTGAATAAACTATTTGAGAGCGTACTTACAAACAGACAAACAAAGAGAGAGAGAGAGAGAGAGAGAGAGAGAGAGAGAGAGAGAGAGAGAGAGAGAGAGAGAGAGAGAGAGAAAAA
>JAODLL010082536.1:3366-39240 GCA_026546735.1 Forbesichthys agassizii
AAGCACCTACCAACCACACATGCAAGTTAAGCACCTACCAACCACACATGCAGGGTAAGCACCTACCAACCACACATACATGCTAAGCACCTACCAACCACACATGCAGGGTAAGCACCTACCAACCACACATACATGCTAAGCACCTACCAACCACACATGCAGGGTAAGCACCTACCAACCACACATGCAAGTTAAGCACCTACCAACCACACATACATGCTAAGCACATGCCAACCACACATACACACACACGGACATTTGTCACAGTGACAAGGATGTGATGATAAAAGGTGTGTGCATTCAATAGAATCTCTATGAGTGTGATGTTTCACTATAAGGGTCAATATAAACTAAGTGAATTTCCTTTAATAGCGTACTGAACAGAAAGAAGAGAGACAGAAAGAAAGAAAAACACGATATCTCTGCCAATTGGCTGAGTAATGAAACTGTTGATTGTCCGGATCAATCCTTATTTGCTGTTAAACGAGATCTTTACGCAATAGTCAATTCGTCCTTGGAGTGCAAATGGCTTGTCACTAAAACGGCTTGCACCATTAGTCTGCGTCATTAACAGAGATAGAACAGGGTCTAATGATCGAACTCGACAAATCTAACCTTTTGCCCAGTGACTATACAGAACCCAGTCAATTATTTGAGCTTGCCTTAATCAGTCTTAACTATATTACATTCTACAGTTACCAAGGAGCTGGGACATGCACAGCGCAGACGTGCGGTAAGTCTTGGGGCCACTAGTGCTGGTTTTCGGTGTGCAGTCACACGGATGGTAAGTAAGTACTCACTAGATGCAACACAGTCATTGACACTGATGGGCAACCATACCAGCAGGTTATATAATGATACTGTCCTTTCTCCTCTTGGTAAAGGGCACCACTGCCCGCCTATCGTCCATCAAGGGTTTGGAGAAACAACACCCTCCACACACACACACACACACACACACACACACACACACTAGCTAATGACTTTCCCATGCCAATGTTTTCCAGCCATAGGGGAATAAAAAGGTACTAAACACTCACATCACCCTTCTTTATCTTATTCTCAACTAAACATCCTTTTGAGAGAGAGAGAGAGAGAGAGAGAGAGAGAGAGAGCTAAGGAAGGGGGGTGGAGGTGGTGAATTCACACAGTTAATTAGTGACCATCCATCTCTGTGCTGTTTTTGTTCATAGCCTCCATGTGTTGGAATGTCTGGCATGGGGCTGCAACCCTTTTTAAAGTAACCTCTCTACTCTGTATGCTGACTATCACACAGGTCCTAAAACTAACCGACACACACACACACACACACACACACACACACGCACACGCAAACACACACGCACACACACTCAGTATTCTGGGAAATGTGCCCCTGGTTCACAGGCCATCTAGGGCTGCTCTGGGGTCTCCCAAAAGCCACTCCAGGGGCAGCAGGGGCAGAAATCTACAGGGGCACCAGTGGGACACACACGGCACCCTACAGGTTACCTAGCAACCTGCACAGCAGCATGGTAACGGCAAAAAACTGAATGGAATGGAATCTGTCAAGTTTTCTTGGCCGTAATGGAGTATAGAGCTGCTTGGCAGGATTGAGATTTACATGCACGCACGCACGCACACACGCTCACATGTATGCTCACATGCACGCACACACAAACACACAGAGAGGGGCCCTGGGAGGACAGTGACCTCTACAGGTTCATGTGACAAGGCCTCAAGATGGAGGAGATTCTTGAGGAGAAAGCAACTTCTGTGGGAGAGAGGGGCCCTGTGGTGCCACACACATACGCACACACACCCACACACACATACACAAACACAAACATGCGCACACACACATACACGCACAAGCACACGCACACACATAAACAAACATGCGCACGCACACACACACACGCACAAGCACACGCACACACATACACAAACATGTGCATGCACACGCACAAGCACACGCACACACATACACACTTTCCAGATGCCATGTTACACTGGCAGGTGTCGTCCTTGTATGCAGGTGTGAAGGATGCAAAGATAACTACTCTCTCTCTTGCTCCCCCTCCTCTCTCTCTCTCTCTCTCTCTCGCTCTCTCCCCCTTTCTCTCTCACTCTCTCTCTATCACACACACACACACACACACACTCACACAATAGCCACTCAAGCGATAACGTGCGTGCGCGAGTGCATTTTGACCTGTTATGTCCAAGCCACGGCCTCACGCAGCTAATCAATACAGAGCTCTCAAGACGAACGCCTCCACTCCCCCCCCTTCCCCCACTCCCTCGCTTCCCCTCACCTCGGCCCACTTGACAGCGGTGCAATGAGCCGCTCAGCAGCTGAGGGAGAACTCCGCTGATGGGCCTGTGTCCGGGAGCTGTTTTTGCCGAGGCGTGTTGTGAACGGAGCGTCTGAACGTCAAACCCTTTCTGAGGATCAACAGGATGAAGCCCGGGGCTTCTGCAGGGCACTTGTCTATTGCCCTTTCACAGTACCAGCTTGCGCACTGGAAATGGGCTGAGGCGGGGACACAATGCGGTCCCGCACCATGGCTCCACGCACTTACAAGGCTCCCGCTCTACGGCGACAATCTGTTAAAGCCCCTAGAAATCCATGCAGGGGATTTGGGGATCATTTGGCTAAATTAGAAAGCTTCTCGGGAGCATCTGATGCTAAATTACATTTGGAAACATCGAGGACATGGGAGGGCCAGATTGAACATGCACACATCCAATTACAATCAAGCAGCAATTACCCAGCATGTCAAATGACATAGCAGGTGCAGATGCATTCAGCAACAGTCGTGTGGCGTTCTTTGTTCTCGGCAAAGTAGTGTGTGAGCCACAGACAACCATAGTGCATTATGGGACTTTGCAAGACAGTAGTGTGCATCAGCGCTACACTTGTTAATAGAGTTCAGCGGGTGTTAATATAGGGATATATATACTGTGTATATATACTGTGTATGTATATATATATATATATATATATATATAAGGTAGCTGTGTTGGCAACACTGGAAAATAGCAGATGTCCTAAACAGTGTGTTTTATGATATGTAGGGTGCGATGTGTGACATTAACAAAGCCTATGTGAGTGAAAACATGGTTGTGGTGATTGGTGAATACAAATAAAAATACAAATAAACATTTAAATGTGCAGTATATTAGTTAGCAGCAGGGTGTGAGTGAATATAATATAACTCATGTTTTATATTTATTATTATTTATTTATTTTTGTCATACATCTAAACTTTCATAAACATGAAGCCGCATAACCGCAATCATGACAGGCTTTATTGCCTTAAACAGTTACGCCAGCTGAAAACTCTGCAGTGTGAATGCTGTGGGGGCACTTGTATCTGATCTGCAATCAGCCGAAGCACTACTGTAGGAGGTCAGACCTCATCTAGCCCTCCGGCCTGCCACTGTGCCAGGTTCTGCTTTAATTGCCACATCAATTATGGATAAGATAGAAGGGCTTTGTCACTCTCACCGCTGGTCAATAGGATGGGCCATTAATGAAGTGCCTTGTCTGCCTTGCCTGACACACACACACACACATGCATGAAGACACTTGTGTGTTTGTGTGTGTGTGTGTGTGTGAGACACTTGTATACTGAGCAGACACACAAGCACATGCACACCTACTCATGAAGCCAGAACACATGTTCATGTAGTCAGAAACATGCATGCATACTGTCAGTAGCCCTTGCTTTAAAAACCAAGCATATTTTATTTTGTGCTTGTGTTTTAAAGAGAGAGAGAGAGATAATTAGAGTGAATATGTCTCTCTCTTTCTCTCTCTCTCTCTTTCTCTCTCTCTCTCTCTCTCTCTCTCTCCCGCTCCCTCTCCTCGTACAGTATATACTTTGTCTTCCCAGACTGAGCTAACATTGGCTCATCCCTGCTTATCATAATACTGTATCTTTCAATAATCAGTGGAATGCCTTTATTCGCTGGGCGCTTGGTTACAACAGGAATGTCTGTGTGTCAGCTGGCCAGAGCTATAGGCTCTGGCCTCTGCAAAGGTCAATGGTGTCAACCGAGTGGCACCACCTGTTCTACTGTATAACCCATCCAAGCAAGCCAGGCAGGGGTGGTGCACAGGGGAATGGGGAGTAAGGATTGATGGAGCAGCAGGGACCAGACTGTCTAAATGAGCCAGGGCTGTCCCTTCTGCCCACAGAGACCTTGGCCTGTCTGCGAGTAATGCTATTACAATTAGGTGTGTGTGGCGACAGCGGCCAAAGATTTCCTGATAGATCTGCTGAATACTGAATACGAGATGGGGGGCTTCTGTATGTGTGTGTGTGTGTGTGTGTGTGTGTGTGTGTGTGTGTGTGTGTGTGTGTGTGTGTGTGTGTATTTAGGGAGGGGTCTCACAATTAGCTTTCAATTGGTCAGGACATTGTAGATGATTCTTAAAACCTGTTAAATATAGTATAGTACATGGAGGGCTTTATAAGTGGTTTACCTGTACATATAAGGTTGCTAAATATGTACTACCACTGAGGTGTAGTAAAAGACAAATGGTTAGGTCTGACACAACACAACAGCATATTTATTTGGCCCTACGGTATTTTAACCATCTGCACACCTTAAAGCGTGTAATGCAAGCACGTTAAGGGTGTGTCTAAATTCACTTCTGCTAGTTTAACAGTGGGGGGGGGAAACGGTTGCATGCGCATGGTTCAAAAGGGTTATACTTAGTATAGTAATTAATCGTGGGTGCGTTTTGGGCGTAACATGCAATAAACCAATCAGTGTCATCTCCCATTCCCTTTAAAAGCCAGGTGTGCTCGCACCTGGTGGATTATTATAATGGAACATTTGCCAAGTATTAAGAAAGAACGCTTCTCTGCAGTGAAAGTGAAAACTTGTCAGCAGACCATCTATAAAACAACTTCACGTACACAATGACACTCGTTGACGTCTGTAATTATCTTGCATGTTTGTGCGCTGTTGCACTTCACTCTGTTCACCTTGATAATGTGCCGACAAATTGATAGTGAAATACTACACCATTGACGTCAAACCAGGTTTTTGTCAGCCGCTTTCTGCTGCCTCAAGGTAGCAATGTGCTTAACCACACCTCATTCTAAGTTCAACAGACCCACGGGCGCTCAGCCAGTGCATGTGCTATTTATACAACATGGGCACTGGATGGGAAAATGACAACTGCTTTGGTCTGAAACTAGCAAAGATGCTTGTGCCACGCACGGCGCCACTTTGCCCGGGGTGTAAGATGGATAAAGTCTCCTTATCCAAACTAGCAAATTGTAAATATCACTTTCACTAACTGTCAGAGTAATTGAATCCTGCTATTTCCGCTGGTTTATAACCTGTTGAGAGGCCAGAGATACTGTGTGTTTCACAGGCCACGGTCCCAGAGGTGTGCTGGAGTGGCTCAGCCATAAAAGCCTCACTAATACTGCTTGGAGAGGAAATGATGATGCACGCTAATGAAACCCATTCTCCTCCTCTGATGACCCCATGCCTAGGGAGTCCTTCAAGCTAACACGCTCTTAAAACTGCTATAAAAACCACAGGGCAAAATATGCTAGGCTAGCTAGAAAAAGCGGGTGCCTGCTGAGAGGCCAGGGCGATGATGGTATGCATAAAAAGGGATGAATGGGTAAAATGAGGCAGCAGAAAGGCTCTCAATCATAAATGGGGATGTTAATGACATTAGAAAAGTGAGATGCAGTGATTATCATTTAACTCAATAGCGGTCAGCTGTTTTCAGTGCTGACAAAGGAATTTTGAACAGATATTTGTATTAATGATGACAATGGCCTGTAGTGGTGCTGAGGGATCGAGAGAGAATTGAAAACGTCTCCATCTGAGTCATAGCTTCAAGCTGAAAACAAATTTCAGCAAGACTCGCGATGCCACACGAAAGGTCATGTCCTGAAAGCCCAAAGGGCGACCTTACTCAAGCTACACGAGATGAGGCGCTAACTCGTCGTCAGTCCTCCAAACTCAGACCGAAGCTGTTTCTTATCCTCCTGTCCCTCCAGCATTGCCTCAGCCCCTTGAGCTCCACATGAAAGGACGGAGGAAATGGAAGCCTGGCCGGTAATATCCGCACTGGGATGCAGCCAATGCATGTGCTGACCAGCCTGCATGTAGTACGGTACGCACGCCAGCCTCAGGTCACAACAAAGCCCTGAAGGCCCTCTAGGATGGAAACATGGAGGGATCGGCTGGTTCCTTTTACCCAGCCATGGCAACGCAAAGACCCATAAACCGCAGGCCCACTGTACCAACACTAGCTCTCACACACTAGGTTCAAACACAACTATGTTGTTAAAGCCACTATGAGGATCTCTAAGGAAGTAATTGCATTTTCCTCTGTAAAGACAGCATTTCCCATGAGCACATCTGCCTCGTTGCAAAAGAACTCTAGCTGCACTCTCTGGTAATAAATAGGTTTGTGTTGAAGAGAATAGGCGGGAGACGTGTAGTGCTAGTTCAGCCGGGGCATCAGCTAGAGATTTACTGCATAGCAATGAGATAATATAACAATAACAATAAGTTATTTTTTATCATATTGTAGTCTGGTAAGTGTACCTGTTCAAATCTACTGTAACCCGCCCTCAAAATGTTCAGAACCCACGGACATAGGCATGTCCATTTTGCCCCATCACAAATGTTCATGTGAACGTAGCGTTCTGTTCCCGTAACTCACAATTTAAAATCAAAGTTTACCAAAAAAAAAAAAAAACGTTCTGTAGATAATATAATCATGTTGTGGCGCATCTTAAAAAAAAGAGAAAGGGACAAGTATGGGGGGTAAATTCGCAGTCAGCATGCAACTGGAATGCTTACTGCAGGAATGTCCACCAGAATGTCATTTTTCTGGATGAAACTACACATTTCAGAGTGGCTTTTTATTGTGATCAGTCCATTATTATCTTGGCAAAGGTAACGTTCTCACTAACATGGATTGTTTTGTGAGAAATGACCATTTTTTGTGCATTTTTTCCACCGCAAGACAATTAGGAGCATAAACAAAGTTTAACATTTTTGTTCGGTTTGTACAGTATGATGAAGACAAAGAGGTGGTGAGATTTAGAGACGGAGTGAGGCGAGAAAGACACTTGGGGAATAGTATATTAGTAGACAGTGATGGATGTGGAACATAGACGGCTCTGATGCCCTTCAGTTCATCGAAACAAAAACCGCTGACTCGGGATCTCCAATGCCCGTCATCCAGCCAGTGTGTGTGTGAGGGAGTGTAGACAGCATATTACTATACACATTGCTTGCTCTCCATGTCCAAATGGCTCTAGCTGTTAGCGTTCACTAGCAAACTATCACACACACACACACACACACACACACACACGTGTGCACACCCTCTCTGTCTATCTCTATCTGTCGGCCCATACCATCATTCAGGCTGTTAATCTGCTCTGCCACAGTTGGATGGTTATGAGCCATGATGTGTTGACAGAGGAGAACAGTTGTTCTCCGTGCCCCCCAGCTAACAGAGTGTCTCATTCACCATGCGGTAGTCGTTTGTGTGTGTGTGTGTTTGAGTGTGTGATGTCCAGGGTATCTTCACATTGTTCCATGAGCTCGCCGCTCCTCCTGACAGATGGTGTTTGCTGCAAAAACACAAATGTACCTTTGCGGTTGCACGCATTCTTCTATGTTGCCTGTTTATGCTTGCATTTCTGTCTCACCCTCCTAAGCCATTGAAAGGTTGGTATACGTTTATTTCCTTGACATCTGGCACCTCAACACACACAAACAACAACAGGCTATACCACATTCAAAAAAACAAAAACAAAATGCCAGTAAGTAATGAAGCCATTCGAATCGCCCACATTCATATCTTAACTCCCTCATGTACTTCAAATATTTTCTAAGAGGAAAAAAAAGACATTATGTTTCAAGCTTGTTTTTTTAGAAACTTATTCTTCTTTCTCGTTGGAGACGTGGACAGCGCTAGTAAAAGGACTGTTCCAATTCTGTCAAGAGACACGGGTTGCTGTGTTCACAAGGCAGGAACATATATTGTAGAGACGATCCTTATTTTAGGGCACACAGATATCATCTTATTCATGTCCTGGAGGTAGATCTATGAATCACTGGAACTATTGGCTAGTAAAGAAACAACTAAATTCCCTTGACACGTCCTGCCCTAACTTCCTGTTTCAAGAGGAAATATGTCATTAGGAAGCCCATTTCATGGGCACTTTAATTAGCTAGCGACATATGAATAGCTCCATTGGAAGTAGCGGCCATGATCATTCCCTGGCTATTACACTTAATAACCACACCACAATAGGCCATGGCGGAGGCTGTTGTATCTGTAGGCGAGAGAGAAGGTATGGCTCATTATAGGGCCAATCTGAGATTATTTTGCAGCTGTTTTGGTTCCAAACATGAGAGACCCCTCCCTCACCTGAGGACACAAGAACACGACCAACCCGTCCCTCACCTGAGAACACAAGAATGTGACCAACCCCTCCCTCACCTGAAAACACAACAATGTGACCAACCCGTCCCTCACCTGAAAACTGGAAAGACTGTGACGCTCCAGGACATTTCCCCAACCTTGCCTACTTTGTTTTCAAACTACCTTCAAACAAAGTCAGGTTGCAGTAACAAATTGGGGCGACATTCGTGTTTTAAGGGTGATATACACACTGTGCGACAAAACATTGGATTGTCCCTTTAAATAATTCTTGATTCATTGATGTTGGTGTTTGGCCAGATCCATTGTATTTGCAGATATTGTCTCCAGATAGTCTCTCCAAGCCAGAATCTGAATCAAGATCTAAGAGCATGACATCATGCTTGCACCATTCCACCAGTAGTGTGAGTAATGAGTAATGAGCAAACCCATTTAGTATATGTTCATGCATCATGTAATTTAAACATATAATCAAACAAGTATTATGAAACAGATTAAAAATAACATAAAAAACATCTCTTTGAATATTCATTATTATTATTATTATTATTATTATTATTATTAACTGTCCACTTGGTCCACATATAATTTAGCATACAATAAACCGAGCGACTATAACTACTGTATAATGAAGAAATGTGTGCTCTTGCATCTCAGTGCTGTTCATTAGCTTCTCTTTCCTAGCAGGGGTCAGGGGTCAAATCTCCATTTAACAGACTGTGAGGTCTTTGCCATCACTTTACAGAGCCAGACAAATACACAAAGACTCTAACCTGTAACATGTTACATACCCACACATCTTTGAGCAGGATGCCTAACCTCTACCAGCTATACAATACTTAGAGCTGCACGTTGTCTCTTTGAATATAACCATCTGCTAAATGAAAAGTGTATAGCATTTGTGAAATGCATTCCAACAACTTCTTCTTTAATAAAAACAGAAATGGCATGGGGGGGTCCATGTTGACCAGACCCAAGCTCTCCATGATCCATTCTCTGAGCACTGACTAATGGGTTTTGTCCTGTAAATCCCAGACACTACTTTTGATTTATTAGACCCTGCTGGTGCCACAGTCAAGGCTTCTGAGAGGGACTGACGCGTTGCGTCCGCCCCTCTCCTCTCGCTCCTCTCTGCCAGGAGGAGGGGTCCACAGTCGGGACAGGACAGGGCAGGGCAGGGCAGGGGTGCTGGGTGACTGGGAATGTAATAGCTATTGATTGGTGGATTAGCCTCCCTGTCCCCTGGGCTAAAACTGTTCAGGCGGTTTGAAACTGTGCCGACAGCACTATGAGTCATACAGGCTGGAGTCATGTCTCATATGTACAGATGGCATTAAAAACTGGAATTACCACGCTTCTTAGAGTTGAATAGAACTGTTGCTAAATCCTTGACTTTGTCTCAATACTAAGTCTTCGCACTGCTTTTATTCACTCATTTAACCCATTACATGTGGTAACCGGCAAACACAGTTTATTTATATATTTATTTATATTTGTATATAGACAAGATCAAACTCCTGCTCACAGCTGTCTTCACTGGTTTTATGTATCTTATGGTTTCACCAATGTGTTATATAAAAACTTAAGCTCTATGTGTCGAAACCCAAATGTCAAACCCAACATAATATATATTGCATTAAACATTACAAATGCATTCTGCAAAAGTGAGTTTCTTGAGACTACCAGTCATACTGTTATGTTGGTTGTTTGAGAAACAATCACAGGTATGGTGGATGGGAATTAAGGAGGTTCTCGTCCCACACAGTGGGAGGGCACTTCATATTGAGGCGAGGAAGCTACAAAGTCGAGGTTTTAAAAGAAAAAATCTGCTTTAATATTTATATTTAATAATGAAGAAATATGTGAGTAAAACTACAGTACTTCCCTGTCTGCCAGCATGTAGTGTCATATATTATAACCAGCATGCTGCCAACAACGTACAACAACGCTGCATTTATCCAGTTTATCTGCAAAAGATCCCATAGGCAGTTTACCTGTCAACCAATTGTGTTTGTTTGTTTATTTGTTTGTACAGACACATGGGTGTACTGCCCATGATGTTCACAGATGTGTATCGACATGATGTCAGTGTTAGTGCTAAGTCCTAACAGCGTCTAACTGGCGTGCACAAGTGTCAGGTTCATACAAGTCTACAGTAGCAGCATGACACCACTGCTGCAGGACAATGGACACGTTGGGTGGTGGGCTTGAAGCAGAAGTGGACGCTACATGAGCAAGATATTGGAGCTTCCCGTAGAAAACAAGTGAGCCATGCTGTAGATACATGTATCTAATGATTTCATTGTATGTCAGACATGATAAGATTAAGATGCTGTGTATGGAAGACTCATTTTGCAATGAAACATGTAAGCATTCATACAGTATTAAATAGTATTACACACAAGCATTTTAAGGTCTAAATTGTTTCAAAATTATTGTCCTATATCTCCCAACCGTGGTGGTAGATGGTGACAAATATCTACTTTAGAGTTCCATCAATATGGACCCAACTGAAAATGAGCTGTAAAAGGAGGAATATACATGAGGATGATAACGTATTAATAATGCAACAATAAACTCTCAAGGCGTCATTGCGAAAGAATCAAGCGGAAATGTTGAGAAAAAGATTTGTCTGGATGTTACCATTGCTTGATTGTGTGCGTGCGTGTGCATACGTTTGTGTGTGTGTGTGTGCGTGTGTGTGTGTGTGTGTAACTCACAATCTTTGCCATCTCCGGAGGCCTGACATCCGTCTTCATCGTCACAGTCTGTGGTGCTCCCATCCTCTGTCTCCCCACTTCCCAGATCATCCCAGAGTTCCCTCTGTCCCAGGCTGGGAAAGCTCTCCTGGGTCTCCTGGGTAGCACAGGCAGATATTTGATCTTTAAACACGAGACAGAACCCTTGTTATACACATCTGTGTAATCAAAACAGCTAGTCATTAGAACCATCGTATGGTATGCTAACATTACATAACACATCAACGGTCAAAATAGCTTAATAAAAATTGTACCGTAAGGACATTTTCATTGTTGTCTTGTGTATCGTCAGATGTCCCCTGGGGTACATCATATATTGTCAAATAAATTACCGTCGGCAAATGTCAACAATACACGAGTGATGACAGAGAGAATAATAGAGTGTGGCAAATCCAAAATTGCTCTTTGTACGTTTCATTCTTTATGTTAATCATATGCCGTGCTCAAAGTGCATGGGCATGGACATCGATATACAGTAGTGCGTCTTAACCAATAAATGAACATTGGCAGCCATAGTCAGTCCACCCTTGCACTTCCCTTTAATCATCACCTTGACCTTCATGTGAAGGCGATACACCTTGACCACCATTCTGTTTGAAGCTCTCCTAGCTCGGACATCAGCAACATGAAAAGCTATCACTCGGACAGCAACATATTGCCTCCCCGCCCACCGCTGTGCCATGAAATCAAACCTTCAGTGCGTTTCCTGCCTCCGCAGGGCCCACCTAATTGGACCACATGCTGGGCCATTCATAATGGGAAGTCCTCCACATTCGAGGCGTTCTTTATTTTCCGCGCAGCATGTCAAGAAAAATAGCTCTCCTTATGCAAGAGGAATGAGCCTCAGCTCTCCGGCGGTGTGTCAGCCTACACCACCTGATTAGAAGAGGACAGCTGGATTATGGAGCGCGTTGATGACACATACACGCGTAGCATGCAGACGCATGCTATCACACTGTATACTGTATCATTCACACGCTATTACACATTCATGAAAGAGCTGATAGGATCAATCCCAAGTCACTGCTGTGGTGACCTTCATAAACACACACCACTGGGGATACTAATAAGCAAATCATGTTGGTTTCCCTGTGTTCAGATTGATTAATGTAGATAAGCTCTGTGCCATGATAACCCTCTACATCAGCCCTGGGCAAAGTCAGGCCCGGGGGCCGGATGCAGCCTTTTGAGACATTCTACCCGGCCCGCCCGGTACATCAAACATTTAAAATAAAAAAAATAAATAAAAAAATTACTTCACTTACTGCTGCGTAAAAAAATACATATTTAAAGTGAACTGTTATGTTTGATTATGAAAATGGTGTTGCATGGGAATATCCTATGTATATGCATGCATATGCAAGTTAACAGTTATCTATTTTGTGTTTTATTTTGAAATGTTTTAGTATGTTGGTTAAAAACGTAATGTAGTCTGCGACGTCCACCAGCTAGGGATGTCTGACACATACATCAAATACTGTAAAACATTGCTGGATAACTTTCAAGCATTGGTATTATTGGTTAACATGTCCAGAAGTGCTTTAGGTGGGATAGAGCTGATAGCACTGTTGTTAATGCTAGACCTGACTGCTCTCCTGACAATACAAGTTACCTTACTCAGAACAGAAGCATTTTTACACAGTCAAAATACTGAGAATTGTTTTTTGTGCAGTCTGACTATCTCAATAAATTATTATTGGATAGACAGGCAAGGTTTGCAATTTACAATGAAAATCATGTTATTCAATGGCCACTGGCAAAAGTCACCCACACAACACCTGGCCACCAGTTATGTAATTACTTTATTACAAAAGATAAATATTATCTTTTCATTTGTAATTTATGGGCAGCTTCCTTGGAATCAAACTCACTGTGAAATAAGGGATGGGTATTCTACATTTTTCTCCTGCTTTAACGGGAGAATTAGCCCAACTCAAGAGGGTATAGCATGGATTTTGTATACCATTACAGAGCATCCCGTTTGAATCTGTTGTAACCTCGTCCTTATTCACTTAGAACTGAATATAATACCACAGTGTAATGAGTTGACATGTACAACCATATACACGCTAACTGAAGCTCTTCTTGACTTCATGAAACATGAGAGGGCCCACCAGGGAAACCAAGTAAAACATATCATTTATACTAACCGCAACAGAAAGCTGACAATAGCTGAATTGTTCAGATTTGCTCAGGTTTTACAGTACAATGTGGTACATGAGAACAAATTGAATTGAGGTGCATGGAAACAATATTAGACACTGGTGGTGATGATAATGGGTTCATCTACACAGATTGGGGTTTCCATTACAACTTGCATGTTGACATTCCCTCGACTGTGTACCATGCACTAGCCCCGCATGTTCTAAGCAATATATTTTAACATACTGTGTTCTGATGTGCACCTGTTAGCTCAGAATAGGCAGATTAAACCACTGTCTTGCCATGGAATTGGATACCTGTCAAGTTAGTCAACAGGTGTATTCAAATAACTCAAATATCGTGAAATCACAGGATATTTCTAGGATGGTTAAACATTCTAATTTCTGAAATGTAAATATACAGCAGATGCTCAGCTTGAATCTGGATGGTTTAAACCAGACATCATTTCTACACTTTTGCAGAAATGATATAGTTCTGTTGCCAATTCCAAAAGATTCAGCTAATGCAGCTTTATAATTACCAAATCAACTATGTTATTATATAAAAATGTAATACAAATTAAACAAATACTAATGATGAATGATTATTAAGTAATGCCTATTGAACGATCTGATACATCTTCCTCATGCAAATATTTAATGACACTGTGCAAGTGGGCGATAGTAGAGCAATTGGCGTGACGAATGGAGCCCAGTCAGAACAGAAATGGTTATTAAAGAGAATCAAAAATAAGACAAAGGGAATTCAAACTTTTCCTTGGCTCTTACCTTCTATTAACTTCTTCACCTTTTATATATTGTAGCCCATAATTACGCTCATACAGTAATTTCATAACAATCATGAATACAAACCTGTGGCAGTCTGGGTATTAAAGCTGATAGCTATGTCATTTTGGGTAGGTTATGCACAATAATTGGATTAATTGGAGACTAAATCATTTAAGATGCGGGCGCTGTCTAACCCATATTCACACTGTGGTGAAACTGTTAGGCAGCTGCTGTCAACGACATTTTTGCTAGTTTGTTTTGACTGCATTTTGGGAACGCAAAGATCCCAGTGGTTATTTTGTTCATTCTAGCTCCAACCCCCCAGTGTCGGCTTTAAACGTAACACACAGAGAACTATCATATTTTCTACAGAAAAGCCAAAGCATAATGTGTCCTCACAGCATAAGGAATGAAGCTATTACAAAATTACATCTTAAACACTTTTTAATGCTAATATGCTCTGGGTGGCATCTCTCTATCTGCTGGGTTGTGTTGTATGGAGAGATATCTTTGGATTTCAATGAGTTTCTGGAGCAATAACCCATACAATGTATTTAATTTCTATTTGCAATAGAGGCTGTTGAAAACTCTACTGTCAAGTTTGTACATTACGTTGCATTAATATATAAAACAGTGCATTTGCTAAATTAGCATAACGTGGTGTGACAAATGAAAGTGCAAGATAATTGAACCTTTAACTCATCATTTGGCATTTTCAAAAACAATACCCTTCGTGAGATGTGTGCTAAGGGTGTGCGAGCAGGTTACAGTACATGCTTAGATCATAAACATCACTGGCTGATATCTGGCTTTTGTTCCACACATGCCAACAGGAGAGAGACTTTATGTTCCAACAAGACCTCTTTCTGGCATCTGACATATTGCTGAAAACATTGTTATTGGTTCAGGTGAAGTTCTGATACCACCTGATGATACACAATACATTATGTTGTAATTACAGTATTCTACAGTATACAGTGTGCAGCTGTGAAACAACACCTGCTTGTGTTTACACTATGTGAACATTTGTTTTCTCATACAGTATAATAATGTTCCTCATTCCTGAATAATCTATTTGATGAATTATGTAATATCGAATTAGTTCCAATATAATATTGTGTGTACGTAAATAGACACGGTCGTTCTAAAAATAAACCAAGGTAAACATGATAAAAGCTATGAACGCTTTTATCTTGAAATTGCAGATGCAACTTGATGATTTATAAATATTGACTTGGTAATTTAATACTTTAAATACTAAAGTTCTACTGGTTCATTGGATAATCAAAACATCTGTTCTGTTAATATAATTAAGGCAAACAATGACAGGCAGTTATTAATTCAGTGTTTTTAGCGCAGCTTTTAGCCTAGTCCTTTTAAACCTAAAATAAGTAAAGGTGCATACACATGACGAAACATCCCACTCATATTCAGTCCAAAACGCTGCAATAAATCACACGACGTGTTTCAGTGTTGTGTAACCATGTGTTATGAAGCACTGCGGTGTCGTTTTCTGCTCTTGTGGTCTAAAACGTTCTCCCTCCCCTCTGTGCTTTTACTGTGCTATAACTGCCATGTTACCGGCTTTAGCCAATGGTCCAACGATTCAATTTAATGCTGACAATAGACAACCACGGACCTCGACCGATCACCTCCACCTCCGTAGCTGCAACAGATTCCACCAAGCAGACAATTCCCTCTGCTTATCACCTTCACTAGAACAGGGGTGAACAGCCTATTGTACAAGATGTGAAAAAGATGCCACAGAGACCAACACATAGCTCCGGTTACAACTAAATATAACATACTATTCATTACTAAATAAATTAACAGGCAGCATGTAAATAAAGAATACATACTTAGTATAGTGACTTGATTGCAGGTGAGGATATGCAACAAATATAAAAAATGCTGTGACCATTGTCCGGCTTTGAAATGGCCCCTGCATCCAGTATTCTCATAAAACTTCTATCTACTCTGAAAATATGCAATATTGTGTCGCCCTCCTCTCATCCTGCCAGCTGTTTATTTTCAAAAGCGTTCTTCAGACAGATGATGGGCTTGGTTTGGGAGCATCGAGGGCTACATTCCTGTGTGTATTCTATTCATACTAAAACCCATGGAGCCAGGAGGAACCAATCCATTTCTCACAGAGTTTGGAGGAAGGACTAGGCTGACAGAGGACATATGCATCCAGCATAGCCTACAGGGTGCTATGACAACACATTCCACTTAACAACTGTACATGGGAAAGAACACGAGCGTCGAGCAGTGCATGAATCTCTGAGGTCGTAGTGTGTGTATTTGCATTGCTCACTAAGGTATACAGTACAGTAGCTATTTCTTATTGGCAATTCAGGGAGGATCGGTCACATTTGCCAGGAAAAAGGAAACCAGTGTGGGAGCCATTGAAATCACAAATGACACAAGGGAAAATGTGAAACGCTACAGTACATCTGCAGAGTTCCTCTATATTCCTTAAAACTCCCATTACCTCCACTGTGGCCCAATATTTAGCTGGTATCAGGACAGATCAACAATCAAATCAGCTAGTTTCATTCCCTATATAGCAGCGAAAAGACAAAGGCAAACTCCCAATTTTGGCGAATCTAGACCGGCTTAACAGGGAATCTTCTCGCAGGAGGAAACCGATGTCCTCGTTCAGGAGGTGCAGAATCGTAAAGTGGGATGGGACCTCTAATATACAGTCATAATTTCAATAATTCATGAAATAGGCCAACATAACACACGAGAGATGTATTTTGGATACATTTGTGCCTGGTACGCCTTTGCCTAAAGCTCAAAACTATACCACACAATGCCTACGCTTGCAATAAGATGGAGAGGCTAGCACAATGTTTTTTTATTATTTTAGACCGAACTAGCACCGGGCCACCTGATTTTGACTGACAACCTTGACTGCGCCCCTAGGCCCATTTCAACAGAAGCGATGTCATGGCTAGCCTGGACATTAGCATTCACAGGTGCGAGAGAACCACCTTGTGCCCAACTAAACGATCACCATGTCTGTATTAGCACCATCCAGAAATTATAGAGCCCATTATGTCATAATCAAAGACAAGTGCTGTTCGTGTGAGTTTGTGAGCAGGACAGACAACTTAAACACATATAGTGGAAACACAGAGGCAGACAGAAAATGCTGTGTAGGCAAACAACAGCAGATAACTACCACCCATTGTTGTTAATCGTCTAATGGGATTTTATGGATGAGTTAATTGGATTAATGGTGTACTGTATAATATATCCACAGATATACCCTTAAAGAGAGCAGTTAATACACCAGTAAAAAGTACATACATAACTAACAGGGTTTCCAACTATGTACTTGAATGTGAAAGATGTAATAAAATGAATATGGCTTAACAGAAAGTTTTTCAGAAATGTCCTTAATGTTACGGAAAAATGTTTAATGCTTCTGCAGGGGGAATGGTTTTTGCCCACAGTCATTGTGCAATGGAATCACGTCTGTTGCATTTAAGATGTACAGCTGTCTATAATGTACATTATTTTACCTACTGTGGGCGCGATTTACTAAAGGCTTGTGTGAGTAAAAATGTGTGCAAACTTGATATCACTTGCAAATAACACACAAGCTGATAGGTGTACACGGAGGATGACGTCTATCAAAAGTGAAAAGACGGACCGTTTATTTGCTATCGTTGCCGTAATGAATATGCAATTTGGAGCGTAAACGTAAAAAATAATGGAAGGGGAACATGCAAATACATTAATTTACTACATGCAATGTGATCTATTAAGTCTGAAAGCTATTGCAGGTGATTGCGTCAGAACCTATATTTAATACGTTTGAAAGGGAGGTGCAAACCCCAAGTAGGCACTGGTTGGGACTGAGATACATAGTTTCCCTTAGAATAATCTAGTACACCTGCATGGAAAACTGAATAACTGCTTCCTAGCACTTACGGTATACTACAGGCCTAATGTATAACATCTGGAATAAATGTCTGTGGGTCTATGGGTCTGTGTGTGTGTTGGTTAAATCGTTTTGAGTTAACTATAGCCTACCTTAAACGACAACAAAAAGTATATAACATTGTGCACAGTCATATATGGGGTCTCACAGACCCCAAACATGAGGGGTAAGTCTTGCCATATTTTCATTTCATCTGAGGTCCTTTTGCTTTACTTTTTCAAAGATAGGCCTACAGTCGCTTACTGTATTTTATCTTTTTTAAAGCACATTCACATCTCTGCTGCAGCTCACCAATATGTTTATTTGTCTCTTCCACCAACCTCTAGCTCCATCGTATCCAGTTTGCCATTACGGTCAGACTGCTTTCCATCCCGACTCTGCATGTCTGGAACTGTTAAAACACGCAAACTATTTAAATACTGGCGCCTCCATGGTGTTTGCACCGCTTGTCATTTATGCAATAATTCTTAGTTGATCACTCGTAATACGTACAAAAATTATACGTGCAATAAAATACAATGCCCACACAATTTAGCACTCTTAATTTGGGATGTTAGTAAATCCGGCCGTTTGTGTTTAAATAAAAAGAAGAGCCAGTTAAGAAAAGCTAACAACTTCTTTCACAGATCTGTTGATTTGCACAATGCATGTGAATGTGCCAACGGCAAAAAGGAAAGGTTCATTCACTTGGACTTATGATTGCAAAATTATCCCATCACCGACAGGCTCACAATGAAACAAATATGGATGCTAGACACCCTCTGAGCTTTGTGGCTTTAATAGCGAAGGTGCATGGAAAGTCTTCTTTTCATGACTCAGATTTTAGTCATGCTTTGAAGAAGTCTTGTCTACAGCAAATAGGCCTATCGCTGCTTGCTAAGCTGGTACATGCCTTGGTATTGCTATCCGATGGCGATGTTTCATGGGACACATACTGACACACTTGTCAGTATGTGTCTATAGAAAGAGGACTCAAAAAGGTGCATACTGCCTGGCTAATCCTCATCAATCCTTGAACAACAGCAGAAGTCATCAGAGCAACTTGTATGAGTTTTAAAAATAGACAAATAATTGACTAAGATTCTCCAATTTGTGTATTGGCTTTGGAACTCAAATCACAAATCATCTCACATACCGACTACAACATCAACTAAAGGACTTAATACAGACATCTTTAGCCAACTGCCATAATAATACAATGTATGACAGTGAATCGCTAGAGTGAACTTCTTACATACAATAGCTAAAATAAGACTTACTATTGGTTTCATTTGTAACAGATAGCTGTTACCACTACAAAGAGAGCATCTGATGGCCCTTTAGCAGTGGAGCAGGAGTCTCCGAGGGGCCCCCTATGACATAGTACACCTCTATGGTGCTTTCTTTATGGGACATTCATCATCATCACACAAACACACGCACGCACGCACACACACACACACACACACACACACACACACACACACGCACACACAGGTTTGTCTCAATTATATAGAATCTTGAATGCAAGGATGCAGAGGAAATCATTATTTATTTATTACATTTTTTTATTTTTTTGCATGTGTGTTTAGATTCTAAATGAATGAGTCTTCTTTACTTCTCTTTCTTAACACGTTTGCATAGCTGTAACGTTTATTGAAACTTATAAAGACAAAGTTCTGCTGGAACTTGAGTCATCCACATGAATCATCCACTTTCCAGAAATGAATCTGCTTCATTAGGCCACCAGATCCTCCATGTCTTTACTAATATTTACAGAAGCATTCAACAGACCAATGGAAAGCCACAGATGTCAATAATCCCAGCTGTAGATAACCACTGGTACCTGTCCTTAGTGAAGAGGCTTGAGGCTGAATTAAATGCCTCCTCGGGATAAATATAGACAAAACAATCATTTCTAACATCGGAGGGTTCAGGACCATCCCTTTCAACACAAAACCGGTAAGGATGACAAGTGCATTTCTCAGCCAGGGCTGACAGAGGCCTGCTGCTTGTGGAGAGTTGTTGCTGTGTGGTTGCCACGGCAGCAGTGGCGGCAGTGGCGACGAGAAGCTGAGCGGAGCTTCTCTGAAGGCAAGCTACATCCTCTCCCACAAGCGGAAAGAATCTGTCCCCTCCTTGAGACAGTCTGCCAGCTCAGCCCATATAGTCTCCTCATCGCTGGCCGGCACTCAAATGCTTAACAGCCTTCCTGACATGACAGGCAGAGGTGTAGCCTGGCCCAGATGGGCCATAAACTGTGAGGCCTTAATAATGTCCTGACATACCCCTTACTGGAAGACTTGTTGATGTGTATTTTTACACAATTATGTCAGACAGCATCACGGTCACTCCATAGAAAAACATTTCAATTGATGTGCTGCAGTGAATACATGCTGTTGTCCCTTGAATGTGCATGTGTTCAACCAGGCATGGACCTGGACAGACTATATATCCAGGCACGACAGAGCACCTTGTTAGTCACATAAACAGCAGGGCCCCATAACGCTGTGTTAGCCCTGAGATTATTTCTACCAAGCAGCCACCGTCTCCAATTCCATCTCTAGTGATGCTTGTTTACTGTGTGTGTGTGTGCGTGCACATTTGTTTGTGTGTATAAAGAAAACCTGCATGCAATATGACACACAGCAAATAAGTAAGGAAATGACAATTTGACAAACGATCTGGTATAAATGCGTGCATGGAATCAGATAGACCATTGTAAAATATTCCACACCCAAAAACAGCTGGGCCGGTGGCTGGGAATCACAAAAATCCCTTCTGAAACATTTTTATTCCACATTCTCTGTATTTACAGCAATGGAGTTGATATACTCAGGATGACTGGAAGTCTGAATTTTCCACTTATTTATTCATTTAATTTATGGTGAGCCAGGGGATTACACAGTTTGCCTCTCAAATCTATGTGTAGTTCTTTACCTAAGAGGCCTCCAGAAAGTTGAGTATTTCATTTCATTTCATTGACACGCACATGTGCTTGTGGATATGTACAGTCACGGTGTCATCTGGCCACCCCCATATTCTCTGACTCAGCTAAGGATGGTGACCCTCACAATCAGAGTCAATGTCCTACAAGATATAGTGTGTTTGGAAAAGATACATCAAGCAGTGTTCGAAATACGCTGTGGCCCAGCCCCCTTAGTTCTGGCCAGTTCATCACAGGTTGGGGGGGCATTTAGTTATTTACTTTTGTGGTCATATGAACTGTTAGAGCACAGACAGAACAAGTGGCAGAGCCCTTCTCAGGCCCAATTCTTAGACCGCATCACATTTAGCCCAACACCATTCATTTAATACGGTACTGTACACTTAACTTTTGCTCTCTAATCGCCGGGGGTGCTTCTGATCAAGCCTTGACTTGTATTTATTAGGTTTATGTATTTCCCATTATTCAGCTTACCTGTGCCGATTATAATTTTCTGTTAGAAAATCCTTTATACCCTAACTCTGAGAATGTTCTGGTTGCCATGACTTTCAGACAGTTGTTCAACCAACCAATCAACCAACAATAGATAGGCTATTGTCTAGCAGGGGAGCATAAACAGATGAATAACATGTGTATTTGGACGCAAACGCCTAATAATATGCAATTGGTGCATATCAATTCATAAAAATGCAGGAAATGAAGTGTACAGTATGACCCTCAAAAAGTAATGGTTCTATCAGAAAACTATATGAAAAAGCACGTCTTTTCAAACAGACCATTCCTACAAACCTTTCCTCAATTCACCTCAAATTTCATGCCACCAAATCAGAGATATATCGCATCTCTGCAGTTTTCCCAGTTGCCCATTTCATAACACCTTCACTTAAATGCATTGTGTGCTTATGTTGGGAACTTTAAACACACATCATGTTAAATCTGGTGTTTGTGTGCAAAATGGGACATTTTGAAAGTGTGTGTGTGTGTGTGTGTTTGTGTGTGCACAGTTCTGTGTGGATGCTTGCTATGCTGGTTGCATCTCAGACAGGCTGCCAGATTAAACAGTGGCCAATGCTGCGCACTTATCTGGAACGAACAAACACACACACACACACACACACACACACACACACACACACACACACACACACTGCCCAGCTCTGCCTCCTGGTCTACATTTTTATTTTTTTGAAATCAAGGTATGCTTTCCCACTCCGTAAATGTCAACGTGACAGTCATTTTGACTGTGTGGTTCCCATGACAACAGCACACTTGGCGCCCGCGTTGCTCTGTGTGACGGGATGTAAAGGTTTGACAGCAGTGATCTGGAGATGTCAGTGGCTGACAGGTGGACAGGCTGGCGGAGAGATACACCAAGGATACCAGATAAAGGCAGAGAGAGAGAGAGAGAGAGAGAGAGAGAGAGAGAGAGAGAGAGAGTCTGGAAGAGGACAGGACGATATGTGCCGGAAACAAGGAAACAAGTATAATGGTGACAAGAGAGTCAAGAGTGACGAAATAACGAAAGCAGACGGAGGCAGAGATGGGACGGCATTAATAAAGCCATGAACGAAGCAGAAAAGAGGGACATCACGGAGCCGTAGAGAGAGGCGAGGTGGCCAGTGTGCTGTCAGCATCGTCTGCAGGCCAACAAAAGGGCAGACGGGCGGAGGGAAACGCAATCCGGGGTTCGTTTGTCTCCTCAAATGGCCTCTAGGGACACTGTGAAATGGCCCCTTTCTTCCCGGGCCCTTTCAGCCCTCGAGCCCATCTACATGACAAACAGTGTCACTTTGATGCGGCTTGTGTCTCTTCGTCTCTGTCATTCACCCGTGACCTATTGCCCTCCCCTTCGTCTTTCATCCGTCCATTTATTCTATGCACAATCGGTCTCTTTTGCGAGCCTCCCCTCGCTTTTATGCGGCTTATGTTTGAATGTCTGCCTCTTGACTCAAAGCAGGCCTTTAGATCTGATGAAAGTGAATGGTGGCAACAGCGTAATCACTCAATAAGTTCCATACCGCTTTATTTTATCCATTCATGCAGATAATTACTTTGATAATTACTTTCATACAACATATAGTTTTAACCTCCGATGTCAAATCAAATGTTTATTCACACCTACATGTAATTAATGATTAGTTATTATTGTTTGTCTTTTTTGTATAAGAGCTTATTGACATATTTGCACAAACTGCCTTTTTTGCACTCAACAGTAACTTCCATTTTGCTCACCAGTATAATTTTCAAACATGTTCTGTATTATTATGACACTTTTAGTACCTTGCTCTACTGGCTAGACGCTAAACTGCATTTTAATGCTCACATACCTGCACATGTGCATGACTGTTGGTAATAAACCCATAGCTTAGTCACACATGCATTACTGACATTACATTAGGAGGGAATGCCTGTGAAAAAGGTCTAAGATTATGTCTGATACGGGGTTATACTGATACAAGGATGTGAAAGCTTATTGATAAACAGCATTGTTTGTTCAGAGAAGAATTCTGGCTGAAATACACACAAGACAAATTAGTCTTTTGCACTTTTGGGTCCCCTCAGACAACACAACCCACAACACAATTACATAAAATAATACATAAAAAACTTTAACAGGGCTTTTACAGCAGAGCAACTGAACACATACCTGGTTGAACTGCTCCAGCCTCTCCTTGACCTTGTCCAGCGTGGGGTTGCGTCGGACTTTGACCTCTGGGTTAAGCTGCTGGGCATTTAGACCATTGCCTACTACTCTGCCTATGTAACTGTAAATAAGAGGGGAGACAACATTATCTCTCAGGATGACATATATTCTTAACATAACAATCCTCCTATGTATCAAACCCAAACATTAGAGTAAAGGCCAACGCCCACCGGCGGCGGTGTGTTGAGGAATGCAACGTTAAATTTAAAAACAAATTGACGAAAGAGCGCAAATATCTGCAGTTAAATGTTAAAACAAATTGACGAAAGAGAGCAAATATCTGCAGATATTCAGTTTATGGCTTGACGCTCGAGAAATAGAACCACTTTCTAAACTTTGGTGTCAACGCGTGTCAGACGTCGCCTGTGGGCGATGCCCTATTAAAAATAACTAGTTCTATAATCCTGGCGTCTCTTGACGCGTGTCGATGCCTTCAGTGGGCGGTGGCCTAAAAAAGTGTTGATTTGGTTACTATACATTATTAAAATATTTTCTGTGGATGATATGTAAAAGAACAGTTTTTCTGATTTTACAGATCTGAGCATGGTTCAAGAAAGACACACGCACACACAAACACAGTAAAGGCAGATTGAGTCAGAGAAGCCAATCCTCTAAACTAGCTTCATCTCCATTTCAAGTGCACGTGCGCATGCACGTGCATCAGCAATGTGTGCGTGGGCACAGACACATCGTTTTGAGTGTGTGCAACGCATATGCATTTTGGCACATGGATACGTGGCAATAGTAATGGTGTTAAAGTCTATCGCTTGATAAGGTCTAGCGTTTCTCTGAAACAGCACTACACAGATAACATAAGTATGGATTCACCACAATCTTTTCCTTTTCCCTGCTGTTTGCCTTTTTACTCAATGTGTATGAAATTAATTTTTCTACGGAGTGCCTAGACACCGTTACTGCCATGAAAACAAACAAAACTTTCAATTGAACATGCCTCTTGGACTCCTGTTTTGTCTGCAAGGGAATTTACTTGATATCTTTTGGACTTCTAGCTTCCCTCACTAATCATAAAAGATTTATTAAAAAGCTAAATCGTCCCTCAAGTAACATCTGAGTGCTGGATCTTGTCTGCTAATGGTTACAGGTTTGGCACTAAGCTATAGCCTCATCAGATTGGATGCTAATGAAAGGAATGCGTCAAAGGCTGCATTTGGCGGGAACATCGACCGTTAAGACTGCGTCACTTTGGTATGTTTGATACAGGATAGGGTACGTGGCAGCTGTCCATAAGGGGAGACCAGAGACTATTACCTGATAGGGTAATCATTTCTCTGCTGATCCAGGGCAGACATCAGACGTTACGATAAGACTGCTGATTGCTTTAGACCGATAATGTTCAGTATCAGCACATTTCTACGCAATCCCTTTCCTCCTGTTCAACTTCAAAAGCACAAAATCAGCAGCGCATGGTAAAACACGACAGGCTTCTGTCTGTGATTGAATTTACTCTCCGGATTTTTACCATCCTTTTTTATATTGTTATGTATACAGAGCCAGCTGCTATGCTTCTGTGTGTTCTACTGTGCATTAAATATTTGTGTCTACTGCGTTCAAATTAAGTCATGTTGCACCCTGGTCCATGAAAAATGCCATTTCTCAATTCTAACCATGATATACTGTATAATGATATAAGATCATATCATAATATATAAGACGACTGACTGAAAGAGAGCCAGAGTGTAAAGGATTACAGAGCAATGCCTTTGTCTTGACAGCTGGACCGTGTTCTTCCTCAGCCAACCACACAACCACACAACCACTAGCTGCACATTCACAACTTCACACATGTACAGCTGACTCCAGCATGCCTCTCCCTTAGCTATATTTTAAAAAGCAGTTTAAAAGGACTTAAAATATTTGGCTATATGTGTTGTGTGCTAGAACACAGAACTCAACAAATATAGTCAGATTAGACCCATTGAGTGAGCGCAGGGAGACATATTGTGTCTGTTTGCACGCGTGTGCAGGTATGTGTGGGCAAGCAGGTGTGTGTGTGTGTGTTATTTACAGTGGGAAAGCCAGGTGGGGCTGTATACACCCTCACGACACAGATTGGGTCCCGCTGAAGAATAATTCTTATGGCTGTGAGCTGACCGAGTGGCTCCAAGAGTGAGCTAACAAGAACATACAGCTCACGAGGGACTCAATTACCGGGAGGGAGGGAGAGGGAGAGAGAGAGAGAGAGAGAGATGGGGGGGGGCGGGGGGTTGTCTAACTATGGATAATGGCCTTCTATATAGTGCTTTACTGTTCCCTTAGATTACTCAACATTTCACTATTTATCAAACACATACAAACCAAATCTATCTCTCTCGCTCTATCTCACTTACCAGGTCCAGATCTTCAACTCCATGTGAGCATACTGTACATACGAAAGAAGCATCAACCACTAACTTCATTGTGAATGTATTTTGTGGTTACAGTAAACAAATGTCATTTATTTTTACCAAGCGGGAACTTTTGATGCTGAGAAATTATTACTGCACAAAACAGAAGTGTAAAAATCTACAGTTCCTTCAATGGCTACTTGAGGCTGGCTGCAAAAGGGAGTCATTTCCCATAGAATCCCATGCTCAAATGTCTGACATTACAGCAAAAGTCAACATGTTTACAGCTAGTCTCCATGTTCAACTTTGCAGTGGGTGCATTGTTTTATAACTCATCAGTTTATGGGTTTAATAAATCTGTTAAATATTAGTATACAGTATTTGATGAATACATGAGGTGTTTATTTACTGGTTCCTTTTTCTTTTCTTTATTACAAAATTAAGATGTTTTCTAACAAAACATATTTCTACATTATCCTTTTTCTTATTTAAAGCTGCTGTATTCATTCTGCTAGCAGGATACACATAATATCGGAGCACTGATACCTTTCAGCCATGACACTTTGATGTTTAACGAGTGAACCGAGCAGTCCACACCAACTCCAGATTAAAAAAAAGCAGAACTTGTAAAACCCTTAAAGCAGATAAATATTCTTTTTGAAAGCAAGATGCTGTGTTGAAACTTGGCAGTGCTTCTCAATGAAAATTGGAAGGAAAAATAGGATGGGATATAAAATATGCCATCATAACTAGAGTGCCTTACCTTAATAATGTATACCATAATATTAATAATCTACTGTATTATACAACAGTTACAATGAATGCTAAATACATAAATAATATCATACAGTAGTTACTGTATGTGTTACAAATATATGGGTCGCAAGCTAAGGTAGATTTTCTTCCATGTTATTAATGCAACACTGAAACGTGTTTGTATAGCAACCATGTTGTGGAACTTAGAGAAATAAAAAGTATACGTTCAATGCATGTAAACAATAGTCTGTACTATAGGGCTTAAAACAACAGCATCCAATTACTCAACGGTCTGAGATGAAAGCAAAGCACTATGGGAGTATTATATGATGTCCTCCAGTAAAGGTCACATCTCAAGGATTAGCCAATGAAATTAGAGATAAACACCCCTGAACTCTGCTAATGTACAGCAGATAAATGATGAATGCCAAACTGTGTGTGTGTGCGTGTGTGTCGGCCTGCATGTGGGCGTGTGTGTACATGAATCTGTCAGCGAGTTATCTATTGCTAACACTGCAACTCAGAAGGTTTGGCCACCTGTGCCTGCGAAAACTACACTGTCTCCAACTCTATTCCATGGCTTTCGTACGTAGGTGTGTGTGTGTGTGTGCGTGTGTGTGTGTGTGTGTGTGCGCGGGCATGTGTCTGTGTGTGTGTGAGATGTGTGTGATCCATGTTTTAAAACCATACCACATTGTTTCATATTGTACTATATACTACTGTACTAAATAAACTTGTTTAGCTCATGGGTGGATTTCTACATTATAGAACTTGTCTTTCCACCTCTATTGTTGGCTGAGGTCAACATAGACATAAAATAAAAGGTTGTATTCAGCAGATATGTTTCTTAATTTAAATTGACCCAGTTAATGCCTCCTCCAAAACAAATGCCAGGTGGTTACAAAGCAAACAGTGTTTGTTTTCTTACCAGCTCATCTGAAATGGGTGAATTAGAGCTGGTCTTGGTGAATTGGTGGTGTATCGTGATCAATGAAGCCTGCCCTCCTCTGTGCCATTACCAGGCAGCTGCTGTGGGCATGACCTGGCTCCATATTATTATTATTCACAGACGAACCATGCAAAACTTACTTCTGGGGTCATCACAGTGGTACTCCTCAGTACGTGTTTGATTTAGTATGTGGGCCAGAAATATAGCCAGCAAAGTTTCAAGCCAACAACATTAGCAATGTTGTTAATCTTTTCAGGGCTATGTTTAACTACAGAATATATTAATGTATTTATTACCTCTGTATTGTACACTGAATTTAAACGGGCAAAACACAAAAATGTATCCCATAAATGGAACATTTAGGTTGTAAAACCTAAATGTAAAACATTTTAAACCAGATCATTTTTCATTATTATTTTTTACCAACAGTGGCCAGAATAATTCCTTTGGATTTAATGGGTTGAAACATAAAACATTACATTTCTGGAACAGCTATTTAGTAGTGCCATTATTCTGTGAGGTGTCAGGGGTTTCTCCTCTAGAATCTCCCTACTCCTCTCTCTCAACCACTTTGACAGTAAGCACATTGTCCGTAATTCTCCAGCTGGGCTTCAAAGCTCAAACGTACACTTACAGCCCACTGCCTGATAACGACGTCATAACCCTCTCACAACAGCACACTTGAGGAAACAACATGTTGCCCGTGAATACCTGAATGCTTTGTCCACGGCAGAGAGACAGAAACACACACTATATCTCTCTCTCTCACTCTCTCACACACACACACTATCTCTCACATGCGCACACACCCACACACCCACACACACGCACACACGCACTACTAACGATGGTGCGTGTGATAAGCCCTTAAGCCGACATGGACACCCTGAGGATGTAGCAAGGAGGAGGAGGTCAAGGAACTTCTCACTCCGTGTCTTACCTGACACACACAGACACACAGACACGCACACTCCATATGATGTTATATAGATTTGCCTGCCTCTTCCATGGGAGTTAATGTTTCAGAAGTAGTTGTTGACACGTTTTGTTTTATCTTAAGGATGATAAGTGCTTACACACTATGAAAATACATTCTGTCACCATGTCTCTCAATGTTGTTTCTATGCCTCTGTCTTGTGCACGTGTAAATAGCATGCAGACACACACACACACACACACACACACACACACACACACACATTCAGAAATAACCTCTGGTGCCAAAACAAAGGCTTAAGAAAGAACATATTCACCCAGACACCCAGATCAGTCACACGTCTATCCATGAACCCACGACACTCAAGCCAAACCATTGCAAAATGAAATACAGCATTACAGGCCTCTGCGATGGCCCGCTGGAAGGAGAGGGCATGAAGTCACAAGTGAGAGAAGCAGGGAGAATGCAAGAGGGCTCCGAGTGGAAGGCTGTAGCCAGCTAGGTTTATGAGCACGACTTGTTGAAAAGCTCTGAATCGCGGGCTTTGTTCTGAAATGCCAGGCTGTTCTCACACATGGGACATAGCAGCTACTCTGTGTACTTTGAACACTCAGCATCCAAATGTCTCTAAAACAAATATTACATAAACACATTAATTTTTCATGAGTTGAAATAATATCTAAGATGTATTCTGTACACAAAAGTGGTGCTTACCGCTTTAGTGAGCGCTATGCCAAGAAAAGAAATCGATCCACCTGACAGGTGTGACATATCAAGCCGCTGATTAAGCGATTATGATTATTGCACAGGTGTGCCTTGGACGGGTCACAATAAAAGGGCACAATATGCAGTTTAATAACACAACGCAATGCCTCAAATGTCCCACAATTTGGGGAGTGAGAAATTGCCTTGCTGACTGCTGGACTGTCTAAAAAAACTTTTAGAGCGGTCTTTTATTGTGATCAGTCAAAGGCACACGTGTGCAAAAAAAAGAATGCTGCTTAATCAGCATATTGATATGTCACACCTGTCAAGTGTGAAGAAAATGCAAGATAATAATAAAAAAACATTGGTTTTGCATGATTGGGGTCAAATATTTACTTTAACTTGTGAAAATGAAGAGCAAAAACTACAATTATTATATTGTTTATATTTTGTTCAGTATATATCAAAAAATAATATAAATGATTAGCATCTGTGCATATATCAGACTGTAAACAAGGACATGTGTAGAAACACCATCCTGATGTAAGCCAAATAACATGCATGTCCATAGAGCGCCTCTTGAAGACACATACCCCAGTACAAACCTTAAAGGTGGAGTCAGTTATTCCATGAGAATGCTTGTTGATATATGATCTTGATCAAAACAAAAACACCTCTCCCTTCAATGCCATATGATGATCCCTCAGAAGCTCCGCCCCTCCCCTCCCCCCACATTAGAAACGCATTGCCAATTTTGTTGCGTGCGCGGTCTGCAGTACTTTGTGTTCCCATTTACAAAGCCACGGTTACGTAAGACCAGCTTATGTTTTTTCAGTGACTGCGCACACAAAACAGCTCACTAGCAGACTGTTAGTAGATATTCACATAATGTGACAAATAGTGTATTAGCTTTCAATCGTGGACTCGACTATTAAATAGATAAAACAAGATTAAAGAGAATAAAGAGATAGTGGTGTAGTTGAAACGCAGGGAGACTAATTTTCTTTGATTTATGTTGTAGATTAAAGTTGTAATTTATAAGTCTGTCGGAACAAGTGTCTCAACACTATTTACTGTAGCTTTAGGAGCTACACTGTGAAGACTAGGTCTATATATTGAGCGCAATGATCTGCTGCAAGCACATCACGGAGGTCATTTGCAGGGCAGGCAGGCTCAAACTCTGTTCTAATGATTCACGTGTCTCGCACCTTCCCTCTTCTGCTTCCGTTCTCCTCGGTATGTCGGTGTTTTCCGGGATGTCAGTGCCTCAAAACAACCACGCAAACAATATCTTTCACCAATACCCTCCCGCCCCCATTACCCTCCTAAGCATCCACATTGAAAGGGTCACTCCTTCATTGGCTGCCCTACTCATCTCTACTCCTCCAGAGGAGTGGGGAGAACTAAATGAAACAAATCTAATGCGTGATGCTAGTGCTTCTGGTTTCACCTCCGTGTGCCCTCTTGCGTCCGAGCTGTCCCTGTGTCTGCTCCGCAACCCAGCTGGTAAACACATGGGCGTGGTGGATACAGCGCCAGAGTGCGGGGCATGCAGCTCCACTCGCTCTTGCTCCATTTCCACCAGCTGTGTCTTTCTCACCATATCTCACCGTCTCCTCCCGCTCTCTCCAAACCCGTTCCAACTGGCTGCTTCAGGGCTTTGGAAGTGAAACAGCCTGGAGAGACAAGCTCCAGATATGAAGCTCCACTAAATGTAAATCAAAATGACAGTCCCTGTAGAAGACCTGACTGTAAGCCCAATTGCACAATCGTTTACACCTACAGTACCACTGGTCACATACCTTCTAATTTTGAATGACTTATTTGTTTTTGAATTGCACATAAAGTATATGAAATGTGTGTGTATATATATATATATATATATATATATATATATATCTTAAAATACTGTTTTGAAATAATCTCAAGGCCTCCAGAATCCATTCTGCAACTCCTTGGAGTATCCCAACACACTATGAACACAGTTGGCACCACTGTAAAACCCATAGCTATGAACTCAAATGGTAGGGTCAGTCAGTGTACAGTAGTTCCAACTGAGCTGAGCCAAGAGTGGAGCCAGTGGCTGCCCCAGAACAATTCTCTGCAGCCTGGCAGCATGCTATGGGTGATGAGACACAGACATGCCGGGACAGGCAGATAAAGACTCACGTTGGCACTTTTAACAAGATCCACAAGGCTGCTCGGAACATGGCCGCCGTAATAAGTTACCCTCGGAAATGACCTCTAGACTCGTCTCTTGTGCAAGTTAGTCGGTTCGGCAGCTGTTTTGATTATTTCACAAATGGGTGAGCGAGAGGGTGTGGAGCAACTCAAATACATATTTGCCTCTTTGTCTACATGATTATTATTGATATTATTTAGTGGGCTCGTCCAATACACTGTGGATGATTAATACATCCTAATGTGGTCGAAATAAGCTCTTTATTATACACATTTCTTTTTTCTCTCTGTGACAGCCATGTTTATCCTGCTTTTAAGGGTTTCAGTGTCTGACTCCGGTTACACTAACCAGGCTTGTGTCACATGAAAGGTTTCTCTGTCCAGCAACTTCACGCTAATGAAGCTCTGCATTTTTGTGCTTTATGGTTTTGTGACTCGCTCCCCTGGACGGCACCTGAGGCATAGCACCTGTATGGACGTTGCTGTATTTATGTCTGTGCTGAGCCAATACGGACTAGTGAAATATGGCAGTTTTTGGCATTTGTGTGGTTGGCGTGGAATTACACACCGCTCCACTAGGTCTAAATGGCTTCGCCGCATATTAAGAGGTCCTGGGGTGATTCTCCTCTAAGACCAGGCTAGTTTATTGAGCAGTGACAATGTCACTGCTAGAAACATGTGTAGGTCCACCGGCTAAAATGACTCATGGTTCTTACACAGAGAGTGCTTGGTTGTACTGTGCAGGAGATACTGTGTTGATGAATGGCTGCATTTTCTTGTGTTTGATTTCTGGGCTCTTATTGAGGCCAAACACAGACACATGTATTGAGCAGGTTCAAAGAGACCAATCAATATGGTTCCTCTGTTCTCCTTTTCCAATTTCTATTCCATCTTGCTGTCCCTCACATCTCACGTGCCTAATTATCACCGCTGAGTGCCTGCAAGGGCTTTACACATCGTCTTCACATTGCAAGTTTGAGAGTGTTTTTTTTTATTTGGAATACGAGTGAAATTAAAGTTTGTTTGAGTGTACACTACAGTGTGTGTGTGTGTGTGTGTGTGTGTTTGCTTGTCATGCTATAGCTGCTGGCTGGCTGGAGCTTATCTGATTGGTGGGTGGACAAAGATGAAAGCTGACCCCGCTCTCCTCTCACCCAATAGACCATGATCTGGTGGAGATGCTAACAGCATCAGCAGGCAGAAGCACCTTCCCTAGAAATGGGATTTCAACTCCCATTTCCTTGGTCGGGATTTCTGCCGACCAAGGGCAAATACGCTTTTGAATGTCTCCATTGTGAGAGGTTCACAAGTGTGTCGGCCATGTTTCTTCCACAATCCTCCAACTGACTGTCTGTATGTATGTATGCATGCAGTGACCTAAACTCGCACGGTTCCTCTCCCTCCCTCCCCTTGCAGTACACCCAGCCAGCTGCTGTCTGACTCAGGCCCTACCCTGTCTTGCCTGTGGGTTCAGCCCAAGCCTAGTCCTGTCTTGGTATGCTCTCTAGGCCACTGTGACCCAAGCCAACTCTTGGGGTGAGACACATTGCTGTGAGACACACTGAAGAAAAGAGTGGGTTTGACGAGAAGAAAAACAGAACAAGGAAAATATTTCACAACCAGATTCCAGACAGATAGATTCCCTTTTTGTGCTTATTGGCTTAAAGCAGATTTACCGTACAGTGATTACCTTGCACCAAAGGAGGTGTTTAATACCCATCATTAGGCCTATTCTTCAGCTAGATTTCCATCATTGCCTCCAGGGTTGGAGATGTCTATGATATGTACTGTGGCTAGGTCCCATCATTAGCCCATTACCCGCCTACACTCGCTCCACACAAAGCCAAGCACACCGGATATGTTTCATTTTGACGCTACTTCAGGCTAATGAACAAGTATCGATTTATCTAACAATGGCAGCGACTGCAAAGAGCTGAATTAATTTGGTGTAAGTGACTTGCTCCCGGCAACAAATTGCTCTAGCTAATACCTCCCCCCCCCCCCCCCCCCCCACACACACACACACACACACACACAGTTTTCAATCTGTCACATCTGCTCTATAAACCTATGTTAGCAATTCAACAGTTCCAGCACAACACAACGTTGGCTACATAATCTCACGAGTCTGCCATAGTAGATGTTACTTACAGACAAAGGCTTCTAGTTCAGTGCATCAATGTACTGTAAATGCTAAGCTATACTTTCCTATGCAGAGAAACAAAGAAAAAAAAACAACACATTATAGTGGGCCTGTGTTTAGAATTTAACGTAGACACTACAAGTTTTACAGGTGATGTGACAATGTGGGAATAACTGCATCCACACTGCCCCCTTGTGGCTGATGCAATACCATTCACAGAATGTCAAGTGCCATAAAGCCTCAGATAATTATTGCACTCAAAGACTGAGACCTGTCTCAGATAAGTATGCCAGGAACCATGGCATTTAAACAATAATTTAACTTTTTAAGTTTGATTTTTTTTACAGCAGATTGATTCACACAAAGCTCCCGGTGAGTTTTTGTTCTTTCTAAGCTTTGTGGCATTTCAGAGATTGTTTGTATAGTCTTGCTTTTAGACTGCTAAGTGTTTGTCTGACCTTGGGAAGAGACAATGCAATTCAATTGTGGGAATACGGTCAAGGGAATATATTTATTGCAGCAAATAAAACAATTTCATATTGGTATATATACGTGTGCAAGTTGAAGTTGCAATTTGGATTCTGAATCTGGATTTTCTTGTTAAATATACTAATTATAGTATGCTAAATTAAATATACAAAGTAACATTACTTAATAAATTGCAGCAAATACGATTTCATAGGCACATTTCGATTCACGATTCATATAGGGTCATGATTAATCCATGAATGCCCTCTAGTGGCGACTAGAGTTGATACAGTTGTATTTACAGCCTGCCAGGTGCTTCAATTCCTGAGTTTGTTTGACGTTGGGTGTCAACTGCTCTGCCCTACTTTTCAGTACTGACAAACATGCAATAACACAAACACACACTTCCTCATCCTCACAACAATGTACGTGGTTGACATATCGTGTCCAGCAGAGGGCAGCACAGGCTGCCATAAAGCTTCAGCTGGTCACTTACTGTGCCGTGCGGGGACACCATCACATTTAAGAAAAACGGTCCCCCAGAAAATATATTTACACAGTGGCATACAATTGAATGTGTTACGTGCTGTTAAGAATTAATATGCAATTCCGGTTTGTGGATTATTGAATCATATTAATAACAATATAATAATACACTTTATTTGCATAGATCACAAACAGCACAAGACACCAATATACAGCACAGGCAATTACAATTACATTTTATTTAATACATTTTGAAACTTGACTTTGTTCCAGAACATGAATCCTTTCCACCAGTGCCCTATGCGGCACATGCGGCAAAATGCAGAGGAGGGTACAGATATCTGAGGTTAGAGGTCTGAAGGATGAGGGGGGAGGATGGTAAAGTAAGGGGAAGAGTGTGTGGAGGGACTGAGAGCAACAGCAGACTGTCGGCCTCCGGTGTGTGAAGGACAGCCACCTGTTTGTCTGAATATCTGTCCAGCCACCTGCCTGCCTGTCTGCCTGTCTGTCTGTCTGTCTGCCTGCCTGCCTGTCTGTCTGTCTGTATGTCTGTCTGTCTGCCACGTCCCTCTCTCCTACAGTAGATTCACACCTTCAACGTGAACAGACCGGGCCATGTGATAAAACACTAGCGCCACTAAAGCGCCACGCTGCTCTTGTATACAGTCACACAAGCATATGTCACACAGAGTGACGTCCACAGACAAACAGCGCACGTGTTAAATAGAAATCCCCTTAGCTGGGCTCTGTATAGACTGCTTGTATAAGCATCGACCGCTCAGTGCAAACGGTCGATACATCTGAAAACCCACACGCACGCACGCACACACACACGCACAGCACAGAAGGCTTGTGAGGGCGTTGAGTGAAAAGGTCAAAGGTCACACTGTCAGCTGCCGTAGGGGCACAGGGGAGTCTACTCTCTACTGACTCTACTGTTTCAAACCCAGCCTCCTCCTGTCCAGACACGCACACACACGCATGTGGATCACAGGTATAACTGGATATAAATACATAGTCTCTCTCTTACACACACACACACACACAGACACACACATGTGGATCACAGGTATAACTGGATATAAACACATGGTCTCTCTCTTACACACACGCACACACACACACACACACACACGCACACACACACACACATGTGGATCACAGGTATAACTGGATATAAACACATAGTCTCTCTCTTA